>CALNHX010006238.1:0-93009 GCA_940337035.1 Agriotes lineatus
GTTCGATCCCAAGCAGGGAGACTGTTGTTCTCTTTTTGGGAGAAGTTATTCCTAGATAATCTGAATTTTGTAAGTTCATCTCATAAATTATTTCGTTTTCTTTCCCCTTTTATACTTCTTACACACCACGTACTCATTTTTATAATATTTTTCAGATGTATTGTACTTTTTCCACTGTCTAGGGTGTATATCACACGACGTTTCGTGAGTTTTGATCTACTCTCGTCTTCAGGTGAGTAGATCAAAACTCCCGAAACGTCGTGTGATATACACCCTAGACAGTGGAAAAGTCCCATAAAAGATATCATAATAGACCACTGCCAAAAAATGACATTCAGAGAACAATTTTTCACATTTCTCTGCTTTGATTCCTCTAGATCATGGGTCGGCAACCTTTTTCGGACAGCGGGCCATTTTCAAAATAAATTTTTTTATGCGGGCCGCACATTCAAATGTAACTTAAATAGTGCTTTTATATTATATACGAGTATAAATATTATTAAAAATAAATATAGAAAAAATTTATTTTTTATTGACATGCTATAATAACAATAATGTTAGAGAACAAAAATTTTACAATTCTTAAAAGGAAAAAAAAAGAAAATAACATTCCAATTAAATATGTATAAATATGTAAATATAAAATATATAAATATAAAAAATATAAAATATTGTAGTGAAACGTCATACGGCTGTCAACATGAACGCACATATGAACATACAGTAGCAAACTGGCGAAATGAAAGAATTAGTGATGGGCCTATCCGGAATGAATAATCGGAAAGTTTCCGATTGTTCAAAAAATCGGAAGGTTCCTATTATTTCGGAACTTTTCGGAATTCGATTATTTTACTGTTCGGTGCACAAAATTCGGAACTTTCGGAATTCGATTATTTTACTATTCGGTACACAAAATGAGAAAACGAAATGCCAATTTGAACTGAACGGAATACGGAATTTTGTATGACTCACTTGACTGCTATATGCTGGTTGGCGAATGTCGACGGGTCACGCCGTGTGCGCACGTGTATGATACGTGAATGGCACTAGTGACAGTGGTATTTCGTAGATTAATTATTAGATAGTACACCTACAGACTTCAAATTCAAGTATTGTTTTATACTATCTTTTATGTACTTTATGTGCTATTAAACTTTAAAATATCACTACCATTTTCCGAAAGTCTATTAACATAACTACTGTAATTATTTGAAAAAATATTTTATTTCTTCATATCCCACTGTGCGACTCAAACTCATAAATTGTTTTTTAGGATACTGCATTGCTAACTAGCATCTACATAGTTACAAACGAGTCCGGTCTAGGCCGGTAAATTTTATCTACCGGACTCGTTTGTAATAATGTAAACGCTAGTTACCAATGCAGTATCCTAAAAAATTTTATACGATACAAGACCGGTAGAATTCTTATGGCCTTGCCAAACATACAGGTCTCGCCCTACGGTTCGACCTGTAAAGTATTGGCGCGGCCATAAAAATGTTGCTACCGGTCTAATAACGTAAATAGCTATTACTGACCGTCCTACAAACCCAAACAATAGATGCCAACGCAGATAAGGGCTTACGGCGCGACGGCGAGTGCTCTCATCGTAAATTTGCACGCACTTCATCTTCCTTCCGCTTGTTGTTATTTCGCTCGTTTTCCCTTGCTTGCATTTACGGAATGTAAAATAATCGGATGATATTCCGATTTTATAAACATTCCGAAATGGAACATTCCGATTATTGAAATCATCCGATTATGCCCATCACTAGAAAGAATGCTACACTTGCTAAGCGAGACGTCGTATTCGCTGGGGAGTGGGGATTAAACTTCCGCAGTAAAATAGGTTTCCCACTATGCTTCTGTTTGTCGCGCATTTTTGTCACCGGCCACATTTCGGCACGCTTACGCTCTAAGTTTGTTGATTTTTTCTAAAGTTATATTGGTGCTTTGGCGGGCCGCGCAAAAAGTTGCAAAGGGCCGCATGCGGCCCGCGGGCCGCAGGTTGCCGACCCCTGTTGTAGCAGATTTGATATGGAGTTAATGTTATTTTCTCAAAGTGCATTTTGTCTATCAAATGTGGCATATATTATTTTTTGTGCATCACCCTTAATGAAAGTTTGAAATATTTTTTTAATGTTTATTCATTTCTTTTTAAAGCGATTTTAGTCTTTTTTAAAGTGAGTTTAATTCCAACCCATTTATGTAATCTGGGCAACATTTTTCGAATCCAAATTCCAGCAAAATATTACTATATTTTTAATTATTTTGCATACGAATGCAAATACCATGAGTATGGCAGGTTTTAAGTTTTAAATGAGATTAGAGAAATGAAAAATGCGAGTATATTAAGAAAATTAAGTTCTGTATAAAATAAATGGTCTACATTTATTAGTTTTTTCAATATTTAAAGTGAGTAAGTTATGCTATTTCACAATTTCAACAATTTCTTTATTAAAAAGTCATGGTATACACTGTCAATGGTTTATATACTGTATAACTTGTGTACATTTTTGAAATTAGATAGTATAAAGCGTCTTCAGTAAATTAACTTTTTTGAGCCAAATTGTGTAGATGCAACTACTTTAGTGTGTTGAGTCACTTTTTAATTACTTTTTCTGTTATTTTAGCTAGAGATGGTAGCACTAATATCGGCCTATAATTTTCCCCAACATTCTTTCAAATATTGGTACTTGATTTATTTTAAGTTTTCGTTAGTCAAGTTTTCTATTTCTGATGATGTGGTGTTTATGAAATCACTTATTTCTTCATTAGTTACTGGGGATAAAAATATGATCGAATTGTCTAGATGAATATTTTCATAATTAATGTATTAATTGTTTAAATTATTTTTTACCCTAAGTAGGTACATCAGCAATATCTTTACCTACCCCACTTATAATTAACCAAAAATTTGATTTTTAATTTTTAAGCATTTCTCAAAAACTTTCAAAAATTAAAAATTCTACAAAAATGATATAAAATAGAGCGTTCGTTCAAGAGACAAATTTTCTCTAAAATTTTAAGCTGAATTCAAAAATGTACTAATATACCGGGTGTTCTATTTAAAATTGGAGTTAATAAAAAAAATAGAAAAGGAAACAAAAGAAACCCATTTTAAAAGTATGCAACTGGAAAATTACCTATCTCACATCAATATACATTAGAAATGTAATAAAAATGTAACGTTTGAAAAAAATCGTTGCAGCCGTTTTTGAAAAAATCGAAAAAAACTGAAAAATCACAAGAGTAAACACCTACTTCCGGTTATGCGCTTTTCTTCAAAAGCTTACTGTCGTATCTACATAGTACAAAAAACGTATATATGAAGTTTCAACCCCATGCCTCTTTTTGTTTTTGAGTTATTCTGTTGACAGGCAGACAGACAGACACATAGACCAATGCACAAAAATATGTTTTTTGGGTTCAGGGGACTCTAAAACGTGAAGATCTGTTGAAAACTCAATTTAGAATTTTTGGGGTGAATCCAATACTTCCTTTATTGTAAAAGGAAGTAAAAATCAACAAAAAATAATTACAAAATCAGTATTAGAAATACATCTATTAAATAGTATACTAACTTTTATAAACGCTTGAAAACTTAAAAAGTAACACGAAAATAAAAGCTGAAACGCATTCATATTTTCCAACAAAGTTGAGTTTTATAAACGTATATAAACACTACAATTGTACGTATAAAGCAGCATGTTATAAATATTTAATCTGAATAATGAAGTTTTTGTTGGATATTTAATCATTATCATAGAATTTGTTTGGCTACATGAGAGCTCCAGTCCGCCGGAATTAGCCATTCTCCTTAGAATTTATCAATTACGATTTTGCTGTACCAGCTGAAACCCAAAGTGTAGTTGTATACATGTTAAAGAAGATTTCGGCTCAACAAAATCATTTTGTTTTTATTTTTATTCTCGAGTTTGTAAAAGCTGAAAATTACTTATTGACAGTTATAGACGTTCGACCATCTCGTCCTTACTTTCATAGAACACGAATTATAAATATCAAACACCTCATTGAGATTGTTTCATTAATTTTTGTTAAAAATTTAAAAAAATTAATGGTCAAAATATGAGTTATTTGAACCCGTGCGGCTAAAACCTGGGATCGGTCCTGACAATACTGACCAAAAATAAATCGTATCGTATGGTATCGCTTAGTGAAATATCGGCACAAAATATCGACTATCGAAAGACAGAGAAGTACCGGTACTTCAAAATATCGGATCGTACCTCACATCCTTATTTACAAGCACTAATATTTATACTATAGTTTGCAGTTTTCCGTAGGCCTTTCCGGTCGGAAGTTTTACTTATTTGTTCAGTATAATAAACTGCTCAAGTACAGGTCTAAAGAGTAGCTTCAGTACTGCGAAAACATTAAGTATTATAGTGCACCCAGAATGTGTAGTTCAAAACGTGACCACCGAACTTCTGTAGATGGCGCCAAGTGGACAAGCCGCCACTGTGCTACAATGCTTGGAAATTTTGCAAAGTGGAAAATCGCCACCTTTCGCCAAAACCAAATAGCGCATGAAGGTGCTCGGGACCTTAGCAACAACTTTGCCCCCTTTCAATATTTCGATATCTGTAGCCGTTCGAAAGTTACAGGCGATCCAGACAGACAGACAGACAGACAGACAAGACAGACAGACAGACGGACGGACGGACGGACAAAACGTTCGCATAAGTACGCTGAAGCTACTAATAATTACACTTAGCTGTTCTTATTCGAGTTGGTAATACAGGGTGTCGCAAAAAGAATGGGACACCTATTGGTCATAGATTTCTTAGGTTATAATAAACCGATTAAACCGAATACTAATACATTAGTACAAAGTTCCTTCAGTAAGAAGGTATAAGGACTTGGAAGTAAAATTTTTTATTTTTATATTAATTTCCGCAAATGTAAAGATATCGATTTGAATTTTGGTGCAGATGCTTACTACTATGTAATGCACTAACGGAATAATTTTCATAAACTAGACTTGACTAAGAGGCACTTTACCTATCTCTGAAAACCCTTTTTAGCTCTAACTTTGTAATCTGTAGCATTTTTTTTTTTAAATTTTAGGTTATTATCTGAAAGGAAATTAAAACGCGTAAAAATATAGTGATCTTAGTTCATAAGCGTAAAAGGAACCATTTGCCTTAAAATGCCTATCAAAGGTTTTTGGATGTCAATCTTACAGATTACAAGTGCCTCTTATAGTCAAGTCTAGTTTATGAAAATTATTCCGTTAGTGCATTACATAGTAGTAAGCATCTGCACAAACATTCAAATCGATATCCTTACATTTGTGGAAATTAACATAAAAATAGAAAATAAAAAATTGAACTTCAAGGCCTTATAACTTCTTACTGGAGGGACTTTGTAGTAACGTATATTAGGTTTAATCGGTTTATTATAACCTAAGGAATCTTGGACCAATCGGTGTCGCATTCTTTTTGGGGCACCCTGTATATTGTAGTAATTTTTATAAGTTTATCGCATTTCACATGGTACCTAACGTACTACATTTCTACATTCAAAATCGTTGAGTAACGTGGTATTTTTCACCATAGCAACCATTACAGCATAGCAACGGCGCATCGTTTTACGTTTGGCAACACTCAAGTGTAGTTTTGGTGGCACGGTCAGTCTATATTTATAATACTTGAAGTTATCAAATTAGGTTTTGCGTAAGTTTTGACACAGACTGACGCAAAATTTAACCTGCTAACCTCAAATTTGACAAAGACTTACAGTGCCACCAACATTACACTTCAGAGCGACGTTCGACGAGCGTCTAGATGCAGAAAGTCTCCCACCAATTAGAGAGCTGGTGGGAGGAGCTGAGTTTTATTGCTAAGTTCACGTCAGTTAAATTCTCCATAACATAACCTAAACTAAACGTGGTTTTTCTGTTTTTCATAAAAATAAGAATAGTAAAATGATTTGTGATATATGTGGAAAAGAATTTACATCAAAAATCGCGAATTTTAGAAGGCACTTAAAAAATATACATAATAAAATAATTGAAAATGTTACTTATAATGTAAAGTGTATGGAATTTTCCTGCGATTTTGCATGTTTTATGTTGAAAGACCTCCGGCATCATTTACAAACGAAACATAACATACAACAAGAAGTACAGGAGTTGTGCTTCCCTAATATGGAAGGTGTGTATAAAATTAAGCAGGTTTTTGTTAAATTTGCAAGTAAGTGTAGATATAAGTATACCTACCTATTACATTTATTTTGACTGTTTACAGAATTTAAGAAATGGAAAAATGAGGAGGAAACTAGATGTAGATCTGTTTGGATAAAACAATGTGGTACAATTAAAGCAGATAACTCAATTTACTATTACTGTAGCAGAAGTGGAAAAAAGCGCACAATTTCTATGATTTCTAGGAAACGTGTAGTGAAATCTCAAGGATCTCGTAAACTGAATTTTGCATGTACTTCTTCCATTTTGGTAAAGAATGTTTCTGATGGCATCAAAATAAAATATCACAAAACACACTATGGTCATGATAATCAAATGGCCCATTTACCTTTATCTGAAAATACTAAGAATATGATAGCTACTCAAATAATGCAAGGTAAAATAGTCAGTAACAATTTTTAAGCGTTTTTAATTTGAATCATTTGTAGGTATACCGCATACAACAATACTTAATAAAATTAGAGAGAGTGTAGATACAGACTTTCAACGGATACATTTGACAACTGGGAAAGACATACATAATATTGCACAAGCATATAATTTATATGACAAAGCTGTAAAAAACTCTAATGATGCTATGAGTGTAGATATGTGGGTTGCCGAGGAATCAGAAAGCAAAGAAACTGATTGTGTAATATTATATAAAAAGCAAGGTGTTGAACATACACACGATTCTCTACGAAAAGAAGACTTCTTATTAGGCATAATGACAAAATGTCAAATTCAGATACTAAAAAGGTTTGGAACAGGTGGAATTGTATGTATGGATGCTACACATGGAACAAATCCATATGATTTTCACTTAATAACCATATTAGTGGTGGATGATTTTGGTGAAGGGTTCCCTGTAACTTTTCTATTTGCAAATCGAGAAGATTATGTAGTTATAAAATATTTTATACGTGCAGTAAAGGAAACTGTCGGAGACATTAAAGCTAATGTGTTCATGAGTGATGATGCAGAGCAATATTTTTCTGCATGGGGTTCTGTAATGGATGTTACTATAACTAAAAAACTTTTATGCACATGGCATGTCGATAGAGCTTGGAGAACTAAAATCACTTCTATAAAACACAAAGCAAAGCAAGAACAGGTATTACACGTAGATTTTTTGAGATTAGTTTATAGATTGTTTGAGGCTTTCGCGGTTACTCGAATTATTCTCCTTAGCATAGAATTTCGGCTTAGACCGCGTAGTATTTGTATATGAACACCCAGCATTTTCTGGCTTAACGTGCCTTGCACCTTGTAAAGTCGAGCAAAAACCCGCGCGATGGCCATGCTCTTTGGTGGCTCGTGTTGTTTGAGTATCTTGAGAACGAGGATACTTAGGCAGATTTGGCCGTTCTGCTGTTTGTGCATCCATATTCACTAACGTTTCGCAAGACCTTGCAGCTTGCATCATCGATGATCACCGATGATGCAAGCTGCAAGGTCTTGCGAAACGTTAGTGAATATGGATGCACAAACAGCAGAACGGCCAAATCTGCCTAAGTATCCTCGTTCTCAAGATACTCAAACAACACGAGCCACCAAAGAGCATGGCCATCGCGCGGGTTTTTGCTCGACTTTACAAGGTGCAAGGCACGTTAAGCCAGAAAATGCTGGGTGTTCATATACAAATACTACGCGGTCTAAGCCGAAATTCTATGCGAAGGAGAATAATTAGTTTATAGAGTTTATAAAAAATGACATATCCGCTTCTTGTTCAACAGCATATTTCACTTGAAATTTATCTTACAGGGTTATAAAATGTTATGTGTACTAAGGCAGGAAACGGATGTCAAAAAATTTGAAGAGTATTTGAACTCTTTTCTGTTATTGACATCGAATGATCTCGATTTTCAAACATTTGCATTGTATTTTCGTCAAAATTATGCAAATAGAGTTTCAGTTTGGGCTACTTGTTACCGATTAGGTTCTGCAATTAACACCAATATGTATTTGGAATCTATGCACAAAGTGTTGAAATACATTTATTTAAAAGGTAAAATAATTTTTTTTAATGTGTTTTAGATCATATAATTATCAATTTAATATTTTTCAGGTGTTACATGCAGGAGATTAGATAAAACCATACACGTTTTATTAAAATACGTTCGGGATAAACAATTTCAAAGAATAATTAAATTAGAAAAAGGAAAAGTTACCCATAAAATAAACAAAATTAATAAAAGTCATTCAACTGCGGTGAATTCAAAAGACATACTAGTCACTAAAAATGAAAATGGATGGGAAGTTCAATCTAAAGATGAGTGTTACTTTGTAAAAGCAAAAAACACCGACAATCATGAATGTAAACTATCTTGTGCAATTTGCTCATCATGTGTACATCGTTACACTTGCACTTGCATGTACTATGTAATAAATAACAATATGTGCAAACATATTCATAAAGTATGTATGAATGATAATGATGGTATGCAAGTAGTGTATAAAGAACACGCTAATAATGAGGAAATTGAAATGCATGTGGAAACATTAAGAAGACCTGACATGAACGTGCTGCAAGATAAGGTCAAAAATACTATCAACAATCTTACGTTGATTGATTTATCCTGTGTTAAAGATAAGGATGCATTAAATAAAATAAACAGTTATTTGACTTCAGCCCTAAATTTAATTAATTGCACATCAGATCCTTCCTTCAACAAGAAGCTTGACAATGTAAAATTATGTCCAGCAAACAAAAAAATTGCCGGACAACTTCGGTAAGTACTAACTGTAAATTGAAAATACCATAACTAAACAACTTGTTAATTGTTTAGATTTTATTCTACCAAGAACAAGAAAGTGAAGGCATCTCGACTGGGAAAACCTTCTTCAAAAGAAAAAGAAGAAATCACTAAACAGTTTGATGAAGTTTCATTTGTGTAAATGCGTTTTAAATGCTAATCAATGTTGGTTGCTCCGTAGACATTTTTGAGTAGATAGTGTATTTAACATAATTAGATTTTGTATATTAATATCAATAAATCAAAAATTTGTTATTGGAACAAAAGCACATTGGTTCTGTAAACTTGAAAAAAGTTTGAATTTTTTATTATTTCAAGTACATTCTGGAAAAAAGGCAGCAAAATATGCTGACTTACTAACTTTGAACTAACATCCAATTTGAGAATAAAGTGAAGGGTTTAAAAAAGATAAATAAATGATAAAATAATGAATTTCTTATAAAATAATTACTGTAATAATACAATATTAAGATTAAATTTATTAATAACCATCTGCCTCTCACATAAGCTGTATGTGTCTTCATAAGTATTTTAAAATTGCTTTTTTCAGCACACTGATATAGATATTCACATACAAAATATTTCCCTCCTAAATGAATGCTCATAATATGCTATTAGGTACTGTTATAGATATTAACAATACAAGTTTGATTATGAGCATCTTAACGACACGAGTTTGATTGCTAAAAACGAGGCGGTGAGCCGAGTTTTGTGGTAATCAAACGAATCTCGTTAAGTGCCATAAGCAAACGTGTATTGTTGAATATTTTATCTTCATCAATAAAGTCTGGTTCAATGTATTTCTTTATACAAAAAGAGTGCGGTAATATTCATTACCGCACTGAGTGCGGTAATATCTATCCATTACCGGTAATTCGTACCGGTAATGAATCTCTTAACGATACTAAAATTAATTTGGTTAGAAGTCTATAACAACACTGATGAAGATAATAGCTATTAATATAACAAGAATATTATGCGATTTATAATAGTGGAGGACGTTGCTAGGTGACAAGCGCAAGCCGAGTCAACTGCGCAACGTCCGAGTTGGTTTAAATCGCAAATATTCGAGTTGTATTTCAAGCTTTATCGTATCACTGACAACAGCGTTGTTACAACAAAATCAACAAATTTTTGTTAAAACAAAATCAACAAATATTTTGCGGAAAAAGTGACGTTAAAGTTTTGTCTGATCTTTCCGCTAATAATTCAATCGTGTAAGAAGATTTGGATCTTCCAGACAATATTCTAAAAGCGGCTAATTGTGTAAGGTTGGATTTATTGCCGGAAAAATAATAAATCCCATACGAAAAGGACTATAGTTTGTTTTGTCAGTGGCGGCACAAAGAAGGGATCCCAAGTGCTGCAGAAAATGTATTATTGGCTTATTTCGTCAAACTTTCAGGCGAGTATTCTCCTTCTTCGCTTTGGCGAAAATACTCTTTGCTTAGAGCTTGTTTAGAGTTAAAAGAAAGAGTTGAAATCAACAAATATGGGACTCTAATAAGGTTTATTAAAAAGAAGAACGTAGGATATCGGGTAAAAAAATCCAAAATATTTACAAGGGAGCAGGTTGGCGAATTTCTTCGCACAGCTCCAGACCAAGTCTTTATGATGATGAAAGTGGCTTTTTTAATCGGAGTTGGTGGAGCTTGTCGGACCAATGAACTGGCAAAAATGAGTACCGAGGATATTAAAATTTTGGAAAGTAAGATCATTGTCAGTATCCCGGATTCAAAGACTCATAAGAAGCAATTTTTTGCTCTAGTTCCAGAAGGTAATGTTAATCCTGTGACTTTAGTTAAAAAATATTTGGCATTGTGACCAAGTCATGTTACACATAGCAGACTGTTCTTGTATAGAAATGTAAAATGTACTGTCCACCCTGTGGCATTCATATTTTTTTTCAAAAATTCTTGAAATAATTGATATCTTACTCAAACTTGAAAATTCAGCGGTGTATACTGGTCATTGTATTAGAAGATATGCTGCAACGTTTCTTGTCAATGCCGGTGGAGATATATTAGAATTACAAGAACTTGGTGGGTGGGAATCCACTAAAGTTGCAAGAGGTTATTTGGAAGAAAATCTAACAAAAAAAATTTGCATTGCTCAAAAGATTCAGGATGGAAACGTTCCGATTTATCTATCAAATTCCTCAATACCGGGAAACCTGTCGGTTACAAATGCAAATGTGGAGACTGAAAACAACGTCTATGATCTATCATCTGGTAATCAAACTGTTGGAAAAATTATGGACAACATGCCCATTACAATAGACGGAAACGGAGCGACCTTTAATTTCAAGAATTGCCCAATATCCAAATTCATGTACACAAATAGTGTTTGTTTATATTATATAACTAACGAATTATGAAGTTGCTATGTTATTATGTTCTGTATAATTATTAATAAAAGTTTAATATAAAGTTGTCTTTATTATCAATTATAGGATAAATTATCTAATTTCTATTCTCTGGTAATCAATTACATTACTTTTGTTTTCTCTCTAATTGGGTTTAATTTCCGTTGGAAAATGAAAACTACTTATTATTTATTTGAAACTACTTATTTGTTACTAGCGTTCTGCACCCAAATTGGGCGCGAAATAATTCATTTAATGCAATTTGTGCAAGAGTGATCCATTTTGTGTGTCGAGTTAATTTTGAGGTTAGCTATCAACAAAAAAATCCACAAAAAAAAGTCACATAAAAATTTGAAAACCCTACTACTGGCTTACTTGCGTCGCCCTGAGTCGATTGATACCAAAATCAGGCAATTCGGCCCACGGGTTCGCTCTCAAAGTGGCGCCAAGCAAGCAAGCAATGAAAATTATATATCGGATTTGGGCATTTATGGGCTTGCAGCTGACGACATTTAAATATTTTGAATCCGTAGTGTTTATTTTACGAGACCATAATTCAAAATTCCCGGTGTTTATTTTACGAGCCCATCATTCGAATCAACCTATTATCTGATTGGTGGGAGCCTTTCTGCAGCTAGACGCTCGTCGACGTTCGAGAACCACGCCTGATCACACTGGTGCGTCGGACATCCTTGTTTTCATTGTGAGAATGTAGTTCAGTCATATGGTAGAAAATAGGGGAAAGTTTTGCTGAAGTTTTGATATTTGGTTCCTATATTATGTTTTTGGGGTCGCTGTACACGAATATCAGGTTTTCCAACAAGAATTTTGACCGGAAACAGGTTTTTTAAGCAAAAACAGTGTAAAAGAGGGTTTTTCTAAAGTTTTTCTATAATTACCCGAAAGCTATCCATTTTTCGTAAATGTTGAACCTATATGAAGTGAAAGAAGATAAAATTTCCTACATTTTATGTACTTGAGGTTTTTCTCTCCGACCAATCGTTCAGCCGCGACAGCGCCACGAAGTTATAGTCCAGTCAAATGGTAGAAAATAAGGAAAAGCTTTGGTGGAGTTTTGATATTTGGTTTCTATATGTTTTTTGGGTCACGAATATCAGGTTTTCCAACAAGAATTTTGACCGGAAACACCTTTTTTTTAACAAAAAACGGGGTAAAAACGGTTTTTTTTTAGTTTTTCTAAAATTACTCGAAAACTAGCCAATTTTGTAACATGAAATGAAAGAGGATACAATTTCCTACATTTTATGTAGGTACTTACCAGATTTTTTTTCTCCAACCAATCGTTCAGCCGCGAGAGCACCACGAAGTTAGGTGTTAAAAGCAAAAAGAGGGAATAATCCCAGTTTATTTCAAAGTAACTCGAAGACTATCCATTTTTCGTAAATCAAAATGGTATCTGAAATGAATCTTTATAAATGAAATGTTGGCGAACCTGATATTCGCGTAAGCAACCCAAAAAACAAATAGGAACCAAATACAAAAACTCCAAAACTTTCCCCTATTTTCCACTATGTGACTGGACTATAATTTCCCAGTTACATTTTTTGAAAGTTGATATAGGAAAAATATATACAAATTGTCAAAAAGTTGTAACTCCCAAAGCGAGGCTTTCTGTAACTTGAAGGTGGGTATCTATGTTATAAAGTAAAAACAACTAAAAATATTTGACTTTAATTAATTATATTTATTGGTTAAAGAGTAAAGTAAACACACATAAGTATTACATATTTTAACATTTTGGGTTTGAAAAGTAACTATGCAGCTAGGTTGTTCAACCAAATTTATTTTTACGCGCGTTTCGCTAGCATTTAAAAGCTATCTTCTTCAGACGTTTACCTTAAGTTTTTAAACAATTAATTATTTGATGAACTAAAAATAGGAGAATGAGGTTAGATTTTACATATAAACAATATATATTTTTATTCTTACCATTGCACAAATTGATTTAATTGGGGAGAAATTAACGCTCCCGTTTTTTACTTTTTGAATAAATCATTGATGAAGCTTACAGTTTATATTTAAAAATGCTATTAGTATAAATGTTTAACAATGTGGAAAATAAAATTTGTTCCGCGAACTGTCAAATGACCGTTTCTGACAAGTTGATCAATTTCATTAGTTTGTTTATTATAGTGTTGAATAATCAATAAAATATATAACAGTACCTAATAATCTAGTCAATAGGCTTTATTATCTAGCACAAACAAATTATTTATTTTTGGTAGAATTCGGAATTTTTATGTAAGAAACACACTTTTAAGTGTATGATGGCTTTCATCCAATTTCGGTATGTGGAACACTGTTCATGGTGTAAACAGTTAAAGTCCATTTTATTTAATGTAAAATACATGGCGAGGCATTGCCGGTGAGCATTCAGCTTTGTGGTCATGTTCGACGAAGTGTCCTTCTCGTGAATTCGACGTTGTGGTACACGTTTCGACAAAGTGGCCCTCTCTAGCATTCGGCGTTGTGGCCAAGTTCGGCGAAGTGTACCACTCGTGAATTCGACGTTGTGGTACACGTTTCGACAAAGTGGCCCTCTCTAGCATTCGGCGTTGTGGCCAAGTTCGGCGAAGTGTACCTCTCGTGAATTCGACGTTGTGGTCACGTTTCGACAAAGTGGCCCTTTCTAGCATTCGACGTTGTGGCCAAGTTCGACGATATGTACCGCTCGAGAATTCGACGTTGTGGTCACGTTTCGACAAAGTGGCCCTTTCTAGCATTCGGCGTTGTGACCAAGTTCGGCGAAGTGTACCTCTCGTGAATTCGACGTTGTGGTCACGTTTCGACAAAGTGTCCTCCCCCTGTTAATCAGAGCTTTACATTTTACACTTTACACGCAAACTAGACTCTGATCGGGTAAGATCGGGTTCGCAAATACTGCTTAATGATTTTCGACGAAGTGGACACTTTCGGAAAAGTGTCCTTCATCAACATTCGACGTTGTGGTCACGTTCGGCGATATGGTCATCATATGATATTCGACGTTGTGTACATGTTCGACATTGTGGACCTTTCAAAATCGATTCGACGTTGTGTACATTCGACAATGTGTCATAGACCCGTATTAACGAACTATTTCGAGAAAACAGGGCTGTCAGAGGTATCTTTACGGACGCAGTTATTGAATTTTGAACCAATTATCACTTACATGTAGAACATTGACGAACATGACCTACCATACTAACAATATAGCGACTCGTTATTATCGATTTGGTACAAACTAACTTAGTTTTGTTTATCTGTTAAAATAATTATTTTTCCACGACCGGGAGTAGAAGTCGGTTTCTATAGCATCAAAATTGTGACAGAAGTAAAACATTTACTCTCTAGAGACTAGATAAGACAAAAATTTTTCATTATGACTCACACAACAATTATGTCAAATTCGAGGTTATCAGGTTAGATTTTGCGTCAGTGTTGACACAAACTGAGGCAAAACCTAACCTGCTAACCTCGAATTTGACATAATTGTGAGCTCTTGTCATAATGACTTACAGTGTCGCCAACTTTAAAATTTACCATATGCTACTAATTTTAAAATAATTGTAACTAAAATGTCAATAATGACGTTTAAAGGAAACGGGGGTTTCGTTTTAAATCTTCCTGCAACGTGAAAAAAATAGTATATGCAACTCGAAGAGAATGCTATTTTGCTTCAGTGCAATTTCTGACTCTCAGCAAAATAACGTATTTCTCTCCCTCATTGTATAATCTAGTATTTTTCTACAATTGCTCAAAAAATGGGTGTTTACGCATTAATTTCAGTGCGCAAAACACGCGTTTTTTAACAGTGAAAAAAAAATTTTTTTACGGTGAAAAAAAAATTTTTTACGGCGAAAAAAAAGAATTTCTGACATTTCTAAAATTCAGAATAAACTAAGAAGAAAATTTTATTGAAACAATTATAACAGGCAATTACAAGACAACATAACTATTTTGTTATATAAAAATTAAAGTTACAAGCAGAAAAATTACTTCCCGCTATAATTCCCGATTCGAGTGAAGGCTGTAGCTTCGAAATACCATTATTAAAAGTATTCGTTGACGTGGAAGGTTCGACTAAGTTAGAAATGTTAGTTTTATTTCCCTATTTATCCAAGAGTTTTAAGTTAGGCATTTCATTGCAAGTCGACGTAGATGGTTCAGAAATTGTTTTTGCGGAAGGTTGAATTTTATTCGAAATTGCAATCTTGTTATTTATGCAGTCTTCAATATAACCTTCTGCTACGTTGCTACTTTTCCAACCACCGTGTCGCTTTATCAGAGTTATGGCACCTCCTGCATTTGCTAGAAGTGTAGCAGAGCTTCTCCTAAAGCAATGTATTTTTTGTCGAGGCCGTTAGGTTGAGACAAAAAACCTAACATTCTCAAGCTTAAAAAAACCTTTGCTTTGAGCACTTAATATAAAAATAGAAATTTACGATACAAGTGCGTAAAGCTACTATTTAGGCACGAGTGGGGTTGAATTAAAACGCGAATGAGCGAGCGTTTTAAGCCCCGCGAGTGACTAAAGATGCTTTACGCATGTGTATCGTACAATATTTTATCTACGATAGAATCTAGAAAACACGGTAAATATTAAAAAACATGTAAATGTAAATTATGATTACCAGCAACCTGTCGTAATTTTGCGTGTTTTAAAAATTTTAAAACACGTTGCTACTGATAACGTGCCTAATGAAATTTTTTAAACATGTAACTACTGACGACGTAAGCTAATGAAAACATGTTATTAAATAGTCGTTTTACAAACTTAAAACTGCCAACTAAAAGACAATTTTACACACTGTCGTAGATAAATAATGTTTTCTATAGCAAATGTTAAAGTCTGGTTTAATCGACTCAAAACAAAAGGTCAAGTGTTACTTTAACAGCAAGGGTAGATAAAGTAGCACTTTAACATCAAGAGTAGATAATAGTAGATTATATTATAAGTGAAAGAAATGCATCATTATTTGCGAGTGAGAATGTTGAATCGCGAGTGCCCCAGCACGAGCGATACAATTTCTCACGAGCTTATAATGGCATTTCGCTCACGTGTGATATACGACGTTTTATCTTACAGTAGTAATTCTTGTGCCTAAATAGTTTGAGCAGTCAGAATATGTCGCAAAACAGATAATAGATAGTTTTACAGTAGCACCCATTGCTATGACATTATACAACTGTTTTCAGTGACTAAAATGAAGTTTTATTCACTAGTGAGTATAAAATATTTTTATACTCACTAGTGAGTAAAACTTAATTTTAGTCACTGAAAACAGTTGTATAATGTATGGTAATAGCTGCTACTGTAAGATAAAGTAATTTAATTTTCTAACTTTTATTTAAATTAAATATTACAGCTTCGTATTATCCTAGCAACCCAATCTCGCTACTGAGATTTTAAAATGTGATTGACTTTCCTTATTTTCTTTTGAAATTGTTAAAGTTCTTGCTATTGAAAAAAAAATTGTATTATACACACCGATAAAGTTATTACTATCCACTCTTGAATCATTAACGTCTCGACGTTAAACGATTCACTCGTGGATAAAATTTAACTTTATCGTCTTGTATAATAAATTACTGTTAGTAATATCAGTTAATTTTTTTCAGGTTGTGTCGTCCCTTTTAAGAATAAGAAGCAACAAAAATTGCGTTGGGGATAAACATCGATTATTAGCATTGATACTGAAGTAATAAAATAGTGTTGCCCCTTTTCTGGTATATATTTTAAATCATTATATTCTCTTCCTATAATTCGCAGTACGCTTAATAATCCATAATTTTTTAATGAATATCATATCGTTATAATCCTAATACAAGAAAATACGAGTCCTTAGGACTCGTATTTTTAGCTTTGGGATAATAACTCATAATATTAATTTAAAAATCATCCCTAGTAAGCGTACTACTTATTATATTACCCCTGAATATATCTTCCTAGAGAGTATTCACCACTAAAATATATAAGCCAATCATATTTCAGAGATTTGCTATTTCAATCAATAATAACAGAATGCAGGGTTATTTACGAGTAATAATGATCCTGAAAATGTTCATTTATGCAACCCAATTGACAATGCACATGCACAACTAAACGGTCCACCCACTTTATCATTGGAATGTAGGCAACCCATTATACATTGGGCGCATTCCGACCACACAACGGCAGTTTAATTATTTTTATTATTTTGATCAAATGAATCAATAAACATTATTTGTTGAGGTTTGTAAAATAAATTAAAGAGTAATTGGTGTAGTAGGAACGTAGGTAATTATCTAGATAATATCTAACAATAATTACAGTTGTATAACTGTCGTGTCGTCTGAATGCGTCCATTCATTACCAACTAGTTAGTTAAGAAAGGTTAACCTCAAAATAAAACGTGTTCATAGTTAAAAGGAATTATTTAATTACAAAAATGAATATATAAAAATGAAGAATAAGGAACAGCAGCAAGCAATTACGAGTATTATAATAATTGCTCGAAGTGTCTACCTTGCTTTTCCAAACAGAAGGCTAAGCGATTGTTAAATTCTGTGATGGAATTATTAACGAAATTAACATGTATATTTTGACATTCATTAATTAATCTCTCTTTTAATGTATCGATGTTTTCAGCTGGCTCTACTGTATACATTTTATTCTTCAAATAACCCCCATAGAAAAGTCATTTGGAGAGAAATCGGGAGACCTCGGAGGCCAATTGATAATGCCCCGTCTTCCAATCCACAAAGGGATGTGGCGTTAAGATAATTAACTATCTCCCTGGTACAATGAGGGCGGGCTCCGTTAATTAATATTTGTATCTATGATTGCTTGAGGTAACTGCACTTGTACTAGATGTAAGTATTTGGCACTATTTAGAGTACCATCTATAAATATTGGTCCTATAACCTTGCCGTTCATAATAACACACAAAGTATTTACAGATTGTCGACACTGTGTATGTGATTCTTGAAATGCATGCAAATTCTCCGTTAACCAAGACCTAGGATCCGGGAAACAGTGTTAACATTTAAGAAAACTGGATTAAGAAGACACCTACCCAACGTTTTGATAATTTACGATCTCAAATAAACGAAACGTGCATTCATCAGAGAACAGCATGTGATTCAATACAATGTTTTCATTCCGTATTCTGTTCTTTAGGGTTTCACAAAACACTGTCTAAATAATTTATTGTTTAATTTAATAAAATAATGTATGTAAATAAATGGAAGTGGTATAAATAACTGCACTATCAGTACAGAAGCAAAAGTGCAAAATTCAATAAATCTGCGTGATATAATTTCGAGTAATTTGGAAAAATGTTCTATAGGATAAAAAACTGATTGCGGAACAATACAAGAAGTATATTTAATTTATTGCATTTTGTATGATTTTGTTATAATAATCGATATTAGTAATAACACTAATAATTACTTTATTGGCAATCCCTTTAGTAGAGATATTTTTATTTTCTGTACTGGCTTGCACCACGTTTCATTGGTCAAGTTCATGTGTTACTGTTCAATGTCGATGTTTTTTTTTCATGTAGTGCCACACAGCCTGTACTTGCCAATTTTCTAACTGTTCTGAATATTGTAGACACATTAGGGACTGGTGTGTTAGGATATTTTACACTAAAATGATACCTAACATTACCTAATGATAATCTGGAGTGATACATTATACACATGTCTATTTTTTCTTCGTCTGTATAAATCATGTTTAATAAATCATTAGTTTTAAATCTCAATTCTTTATTAAAATAGAAAAACACCTTGCATAATTTGACAGTCGACAAAACGATGAACCACACAATGCAGTAGGCGGTGCAATAAACAATACATAAATAGCATTTTTAAAGTGGTGTATAATGGGTTGCCTATATTCCAATGATAAAGTAAGCCGACCATATAACGTGCAATATGGACATTTTGCATTGTAAATGGACTGTACTGTATATAATTTTAAATACATAAAGTAAAATAAATAAACAACGTTAAATATATAGAGTAAAATAAATAATTAAGGTAAAAATAAAAGTACCTTCACGTTATTCGCATATCGCAGATAAATCTTAAAAGTCCCAAAAAACATAAAAATGAAGCAATTATACCCCAAATTCAAGAGAACATGACATCAATTAACATTTTCGAGAGCATATCCACAATCTTTGTCGCTGTATTCATCAGAGGATGTATTTACGGTAAACACACATTTGTCCCCAAGATCGTAAAGAACAATTTCACTTTCCCTATATTTATCTTCAATTTTATTCACGTGGTTGCAAACTTTCTTTCAGACTTCTGCAGTAATATATTCAAATCCCTCTTCGGCCAATTTTTTGCGTCTTTGAGTTTGAATGTAACAATTTTAGAAGCTACGTAATTTTTTAAATTGGCCCACATGAGTTCTATGGGATTTAAGTCGGGATGATAATTTATCAATTTTATACTGAACATATTTCTCTTTGTGTTGCTTTATTAAGTTATACAGGGTGTTTCAGAATAACTGTTCCTAATTCTCAGAATTGAGAGAGGGCATGTTATTCAACACTTTTTAATAATAAACTAGTGTTCGGAAATACTTCCCTTTCGAGATAATACGACATTAACGAATTGAGTACTTGAAATAATCTCAATGTGAAAAGTAACGATTTTATTGATTTCCAGCGGTTGCAATTTTTATTAATATTTAAAAAATGGTATTACACAAAAATTATAAAAATTGTTCAAAATTATGGCCGCCATTGTCGACACACAAGGTATAACGATGTGTGATTGACCGACGAATTCTTCGAAATATCTGAGGATGATAACGAATGTCATCAAAAGCAAGAATAATTCGAGCCACTAACTCCTCTGCTGTGTCCACATTTGTCGCATAAACGAGTGATTTAATATGACCCCAAATACAAAAATCAATCCATCGGTTTCGAAATTGTGCATTTAAATAATCTCGAACATTTAAACCGAAATGCGCTGGTGCATCATCATGTTGAAAGACTCAATTCCTTAATGTCGTATTATCTCGAAACGGAAGTATTCCGAACACTAGTTAAATATTAAAAAGTGTTGAATAACATGCCCTCTCTCAATTCTGAGAATTAGGAACAGTTATTCTGAAACACCCTGTATACGTATCTGTATTTCTTCTACGGTCACCTCTAAAACTGACTATTAAAAGCTCCCTGTCCATGCAAAAAATTAGCGAATCACATATTTTTATTCACCCCAAAAATTAGAAATTGAGTTTTCAACAGATCTTCACGTTTTAGAGTCCCCTAAACCCAAAAAAAAACATGTTTTTGTTCATTAGTCTGTCTGTGTGCCTGTGAACAGAACATCTCAAAACCGAAAAGAGGTATGGCGTTGAAACTTTATGTAAAAGTTTTGTATACTATCTAGATGCGACAGCAAGCTTTTGAAGAAAATCGCATAACCGGAAGTATGGTGTTTACTCTTGTGATTTTTTAGTTTTTTCGATTATTTCAAAAACGGTTCTAACGATTTTTTTGAAATTTTACATTTTTAATGTGTATTGATGTGAGATAGGTCATTTTCCCGTTGAATACCTCTAGAATGGGTTTCTTTTGTCTTTTTTTTCTATTTTTTGTATTAACTCCTATTTTAAATAGAACACCCGGATATGATTACACTTTTAAATTCAGCTTAATATTTTAGAGAAAATTTGTTTCTTGAACTAGCGCTCTATTTTGTACTGTTTTTGTAGGATCTGTAAATTTTTAAAATTTTGACAAATGCTTAAAAATACAATTTTTGGCTAATTATAAGATCACTGTAAAGAAACTTGTGTGGGTGTATCACACCAATTTTTTTATAATAAGACCTTTATTTATATTTTACAAAAGTAAACATTTTATTATATATTATTAATCTGAACAAATGAACACAAATGACACTGTAATATTTGCCGCTTTTTGGCGTAGGCAATTTGTCAGCCATCGTCACACACCTTTCGTCGCACACGTGTGTGCACAGGTATGAGGTGACGTCGAATAGTTATTCCCACCATATAAAACAATTGTCACTCCGAAACATGCAAATATTTGGCTTCCGCACGTATAAGATGTATTAAAATGTATATAGTGCTTTCGTAAAGTAGTGGATAAATTCGTTAAAAAATTAAGGAAGCACTTTTGGAAAAAACGCTTGGACCCGTCGATTGTTATTTTTATTTGCAAATTCTTTCAAATAAAATTTATATCTACAGGGTGACCAGTGTAAGAAGTATGACTTTATCGAGTTTTTTTTTTAAATAGCAATCCCCTATTTTTATTACGGAATTTGAAAGAAAGCATTTTTTTACTTACGTTAAGCTGATTTTTGAGTATAGGTCAGATGATCCAAAATTAAGAAAAAAATTTGAAGATTGGAAAATACTAAATTTAATTGCAACGAAAATCGTACGAGACTCATTAATGGCCAATAGAAAAATTAGTTCACGAGCCGTATCCAAGACAACAACAAAATTTCTTGGAAATTTTTTGTAGGTAGACATTACTTCTTTTTAGGGTTTGTGTCGTTACGATTTTCTTACCGAATCTGCATTCGAGCATTAATTCATATCCGAAAATTATTTTTCGTGCATTCAACAACGTCCTAATTTGCCCTCGCGTCCCGCTCGGGCAAATTAATAAGACGTTGCTGAAACACACTCAAAAAAAATTCCGGAAAGAATTAATGCTCTTATGAGATTATATGTGATAATTTCAAAAACAACTAAATTAAATGTACAAATTGTGCACCGTTGTCTGCCTAACAGTAATTAAGACGACCGACATGTTTTTTTATTGATTTCTGTCATTGATAAAATCGTAATATCATACTTCTTAAAATAAAATTTAATATTTTGCAAATTTAAATTTTTTTTCTTAATTTTTGGACATGTGACCTATACTCAAAAATTACCTTAGCGTAAGTAAAAAATATGTTCTTTCAAATTCCGTAATAAAAAAGGGGGTTGCCATTTAAAAAACACATCTATGACGTCATACCTTTTACTAAAGCACCTCCATTTTACGCGGGTCACCTTGTACGTATAGATTTTATTTGAAAAAAATGCGCAAATAAAAATAAAAATCGACGGGTCACAGCGTTTTTCATCAAAAGTTATTCCTTGAATGTTTAACGAATTTATCCACTACTTTACGAAAGCACTGTATATACGGCTTTCGCAACAGAGGCACGAAAAATCCAAACCGCATATGCAGGGTGTTTCATTAATAATGGAAATATTTTAACTGTAGAATCCTGGGCTCAAAATATTAATATTTAACCCAAATTACTTAGATAAAATGTGGCTCCTTACTGAAATATAGGGTGTTTTATTTAAACATTTAAAAATTATTTTTCCCCATTACTTTAAAACTATTTGACGTATCCGTATCATATTTGGCAGGAAGTGTAGACACTGTAAACCATGCTAAATTATGGTAAATAAACGTTTCTGGCTACTACCAGAAGCGTACGACAGGGGCAAGTGATTGGTTGACCCTTACCAAATTCTACGCCACTGGCGGAATTGCCATTTTAGCACAATTTTTCGATTTTTTAATACTTTCTATGTAAATAACATACTCTTCCTTCGTAACGATAAAGTCATTATTTTTCGAGATATTTAAAGTTAAACATAAAGCTGAACAGTTATTTTGATTTTAATGTGTATTAATTATGTTAGTGTTTTTTGTCATAAGATTGCATTTATTACGCAAATCAAACTTTAATCCGTATTAACAAAAAACATAATGTTATTTATTGAAATTTCTTGAAACGAATACATAGATGCATTCAACATAAAAACAGTGCATCTATGTATTCGTTTCAATAAATTTCATTAAATAATATTATGTTTTTTTGTTATTACGGATTAAAGTTTCATTTGCGTAATAAAAGCAATCTTATGACAAAAAAACACTGACATAATTAATACACATTAAATTCAAAATAACTGTTCAGCTTTATGTTTAACTTTAAATATCTCGAAAAATAATGACTTTATCGTTACGAAGGAAGAGTATGTTATTTATATAGAAAGTATTAAAGAATCGAAAAATTGTGTTAAAATGAATTCCGCCAGTGGCGTAGAATTTGGGAAGGGTCAACCAATCACTTGCTCCTGTCGTACGCTTCGGGTAGTAGCCAGAAACGTTTATTTAACATAATTTAGCATGGTTTACAGTGTCTACACTTCCTGCCAAATATGATACGGATACGTCAAATAGTTTTAAAGTAATAAAAAAAAATAATTTTTAAATGTTTAAATAAAACACCCTATATCTCAGTAAGGAGCCACATTTTATCTAAGTAATTTGGGTTAAATATTAATATTTTGGGCTCAGGATTCTACAGTTAAAATATTTCCAATTATTAATAAAACACCCTGTATACGGCTTTCGCCTTGAAAGGGTTAACAAAAATCCATGCCCAAGCTTCATGCAGAAAAATAGTGAATGCGTTATATGTTTACTGCATATTTTCGTAATTTTTAAGCCGTAATGGGTGTTGGATACCCACAGAAATTGTGGCACAGAATATTATGAAACACAATAAACAAAACAAATGATTTTAAAAACTGGCATATATTTAATACAGTAAAAATATTCAATGATAAATGTGATCCAAAACAAATACAGACACACAAGAATAAAGACTGTAATAGTATATTACGTTATGAGATCGGGAAGTGCCTTAGAACAGGCCGAGAAAATTTAAAAAAAACGAGAGCCAACCCGCTGACTTTTGTTACGCCTATTTCCATAAGGCACCTACCGATTAAATCTCATATAACATTTTTTTGTGCTATCAACTAATAAAAAAATACCGTTGAATACGAGCCTAGAAACATAATTTGGACCAGATACGTAAAGCTCTTATATTTGCTGGTGTAATATTTGGAGTTAATCCCAAATGTTGCTTTTCTGCTATGGATCCTGTTGTTCTATACTTCTATAGTTTCACAATATTTCATACACTATTATACCAAAGAGCATAATGCTCTTTGATAATACTATAATTGCAATTATTTGGAAATTTTGCCACAGGAATTACCAGAATTAACCATATTGACAAGAGCATTGCCAAGTACCATTTTTGCAAAAAGAATACAAACACCAGACTTGTCAATATGTATTAGATAACAAACAGCTTGTTTCACTTCAACCAAACATGCTACGGTGAACGAAGTGATATTTTGATCATATGGGCCAAATGAAGTGAATCGATAATTTATTTTTAATTTAGTGTTTCTCGACTATTTTTTGTAATTTGTTATTACTAAAGCTGTTTAAAATTTCTCCTACAATTATGATGTAGGGATATTGCCCAAAAAGATTTTCTTTTGTGGGTACAATATAAAGATACCTGAAAAATATTAACTGGGCCAAATGATCTGATTCTGGGCTCGTATTACACATATTATTCATCTAAATAAAGTGCGTGTTTTTTGTTTTTATAGTAACCAAATCAAAACAATTTTCTATAACAGTCCTAGTACCGTTATATTCATAATGGGTTTTTTATTTTGTCGTTGTCATACGAACCAACAATGATCCGGGAAGGTGACCTTTTCGTCCGAAACCGAAAACAAGTAAAAATATGTTGGTAGCATAATAAATCTATTTTACAGCTATAATTTCTAGTAATTTATTCATCAGCACCTGACCAGTTACGCCGCCCATAATTCCGTATATTGCAAATAAGTCTTACTGTAGCAAAGTAGATGATCTCCACGACCGAAATGAAAGAAAATCCTACACACAAGCTCAACAATCCTCCGCAACTGGCTAAAAAGTCAATTTGACCGAAAAGATTGTTACGCTGTAGACTCAAAAACTGCATATCTTTGAAGAATATTCGTATTCTTGAAATTTTTTCGCTAAAATACTCAATTTTATTATAATATACTTTACAAAAGACAAATGCATACCTCTTATTTAAACCATACAGGAACGAATTCTTTTTGGATGATTCTGCCCAGTTCCAGTTAGATCCAGACACCTCAGTGTCAAAATCCAAAGACGCACATGATGGCAAACAGTCGCAGTGAACAGTTTTCCGATCCTGCTGATCATTTTCAATTGTTTCAACTTGTGCCAAATATGTGGCTAAAAAGAATAATTAAAGGTGGCCCTTTTAAGTTAACTCAATTTAAAGTCGTTACCTCTCGCTTCGTCTAGACATTCTTGTGAATTAAATCCACATATGCGACTAAATTTATCACCTAGAGCAGACGCATTACAAATTAAAAAGAACTTGTATTGTTATTATTGCACTCACGTGGCATATAAAAAGGCACGCATTCGCAATAACTGAGAGTGAAGTTAGCGAAGCACTCAGATAAGCAATCTGGCTGATCGTAGTTTTTGAAGAACCTCAGAAACTTTTCCTTTGCGAAATAGCAATTTCTTATTTTAGGAGAATAACTTTTCAACTCTCGGAAAGTATTCACAAGATGTGGCATTACCGCCGCTAGGACAACTTGGTTTAACCCCACGTGGAAGAACCCTTTATTTGAACTAGGCATTTGCGCTGGATTATGAATAAAAACCTATAAAATAAAGGAACACATAATATAACGTACATATTACATTTATCCTCAGAAAGAAGAAAGCAAAATAAGTGACGAAAACAGAACTTATAAGAAAAGAAAACCCTTAATAAGACCTAGAGGAAATATACAAAATATGTAAAAGGCTTTACCCAGAACTTCCCTCGTCGACATTGTGACACTAAATAATTTTAAAAATCAAATTAAGTTACGAGTAAAAATATCTTCACGTTTCGAATAAATTAAATACATTTTCAAATAAATAAAATGTATCCCGCTATGGTTTGAACTTGCCGCATCTGCATAGCAATCGTAACTGCACCTGCGTAGAAATCGTAACTGCATCAACAAGTCGAACTGCGCCATCGAGGCTATTTTAAATGAGTGCAGCGCTTGCTTGTATTTAAGGGACCGGTCTTATTGTTGAAACGTTTCGACCCTTTTGTGATATTATCCTGTATCTGTTGAGTCCTATTTTCGGCAGATATAAAGCCTGACTTATGCGAAAATTACTACTTCCTTCTATTTCAATATTAACACAAAACTAAACAAAATTTTATTTCTTTAAGGTGTTCACCCTGTATATATTTGTCTGAAATTTTACCGGGTTCATTCCAGGTATATCTATAATGTGTATGCAAAATATCATCTTCCTCCGACAAATAGTTTTTGAGTTATACCGCCAACAGGCAGACAGACAGACAGACAGATGGAATTGAGAAAACCTGTTTTTCGTCATCTAGGGACCCTGAAACGTGAAGATCTGAAGAAATTTCGGGAGGTGATTTTATCGTGATTACTATTATAGTAGATTTTCACAGTCAATAAAAATGTTTAGATGTAAACAATACCGCCAGGAATATTTAGAGTGTATAAAAGAAGCAAATTCCATTGATATGCAAGGAATGAGTAATAATTGTTAGAACGTTTTTAAAATTTGCATTTGATACTGTAGGTTCTGTATCATCCAGAAAAAGGAAATTAGTGCCAGATAACGAAGTAATCAGACGTTTGATTTGCAGCGTCCGTCCCGGAGAAGGAAAATTCTACTGAGTGTAGCGTGTGGCCATTTTTCAGCTAATGTTTTTCGACAGCTTCAAGTGTTTTGGTTTTGCTTCGATATTTAAATCCAGCTGGGCTATATCGAGCGAAGAAAAAACACGCGGAAGTGGAGTGAACAGTAAAGTGAAAGTTCAGTAAAGCAGAGAAGAAAAGATAGATAGAGGAAATAGCCAAGTTGTGAGTTAAGTAACGTTGAATTAATAAATTTAGAGGTTAAAGGGATTATAATGTATTAAGTTTGAAAGTTGCATGCAAGAACTACGGCAAGAAGTGTGATAAGCCAAATCTCCAGACGCAGGGGACGGCTCGACGACAGCAGGATAGGCAACACATCGTACTTCTCGAAGTAGGTAAAGTTGTATAAAAAGCAGAGAGGTGTGAAGTCAAAATAGGCGCGAACAATAAGACATAAAACCAATAGCGAAAGTTCAAATAAAGGTAACAACAATTGGTAAGCGCCAACATCACCGAACTGTAGACGTAAAAGTTGACGTTTGGCGCCAACTGAAATAAGTGAAATAAATATCTCAACGCACGGACTGCTATAGTAGCCCGAAGAAAGTGTTAAGGCAGTACGTAGTATTACCTGGTAAGGCCAGAAGGTTTGAAGAAATTTCTACTGAAATAATTAAAAATTACATTTGGAAATATATAGCATGTTACGGTTCTTTTGTCACTCCCTGTAATTCTGCATTGCTGGATTTACGCCTCCGTTAATTTGTGATTTCTGTGGGGCTTGTTATCGTTATCTTCAGGCTTGACTTTGGCCTTGTTCGACAGCGTTGAGGCCGAAGCGCTTTCGAGGCCGCATTCTTTTTGGCTGAGCGCGTCGCTTTTCGTTTGGCGGAACGCTGCGGAGATGTTGGATGCTGGTTTTGGTGATCCGTTTTGTGCTGCCGCTAGATTTTGGTAGTTATGGAAGCTTTGGGGACTCGCTGCAAAGCCAAGCGTGTGAGATTTTAGACATTATGCTGGAGAGATTATTCTACGCCATGCCGCATCTAGCCTTCGATGCTCGTTTGCCCAGTTGATCCGGGATAAGTTCCGCTTTATATTGTTGGTCGTTTAGTAAAGGTTTGCATGTATTTATTTTGGGTTTCGTTTTCCTTAGCAAGCAGTCTTGGGCAAAGTTCGAATAAGCAGTCTTGGGCAAAGTTCGAGTAATCAGTCTGGGGCAAATCAGTCTTGGTTAAATCAGTCTACATAAGCAGTCTTGGGCAAAGTTCGAATAAGCAGTCTTGTTCTCTGAATGTCATTTTTTTGGTCTATTATGATATGTTTTTCGGACTTTTTCCACTGTCTAGGGTGTAAATCACCAACAAGGCATAGGTACACATCACATGGGGCACAAAAGAAAGCCAGGATATAAGCAAAGAGAATCCAAACACAAGCAAGAGCACACTAGCAAAGAGATCATTGGAAGCACAAAGCTTTGAGGAACAAATAAGAAAAATAACACGAACTAACAGGAAAAAAATGAATCAAAGAAGATAATAATAAGAAGAAGTAAAGATAATAAAAGAGAAAAACTGAAGAGTAAAAGAAATATAATAAGAATGGGAACCTGGAACATTAGACGATTAAACGATAAAGAAGGCGAGATAATCGAAGAAATAAAAAATCAAAAAGTGGACTACCTAGGAATAACAGAAACTCAAAAGAAGAGTAAAAGGGTACAAGAATTAAGAGGGGGGCTGATAGTAAGTCCAGATAAAATAAAAAATATAAAGAGAGAAAAATACATAAACGAAAGACTGTTAACATTAGAAATAGATGGGGAGGACAAACAAACAAGTACGTTAATAATAGCATATGGTCCTAATAACAACGCGAAAAAAGAAGAAAAAGATGAGTTCTACCAAATGCTATAATTAGAAATAGATAATGGAACGGGAAATATTATAATTATGAAAGACATGAACGGAAGAGTAGGCAACAACAACGAAAACATGCAAAGGTATATGGGACCATATGGGGAAACAACAGTAAACAATAGTGGTGAAATTTTGATAGACTTATGTGTGAGTAACGACCTAACAGTGACAAACACAATATTCAAACATAAGGACATACATAAATTTACCAGAGAAGTAAAATCAAGAAGCGAAAAATCCATAATAGACTACTTCATAGTAAGTAAAGAATATAGAAAAGTGATTAAAGATGTAAAAGTTCAAAGACATGCAGAAATTGGAGCGACCTTTGCTTGGTACGGATGGAAGTTATAAAGAAAAAAGTCGAAAGAAAACAAACCAAACGGAAAATAAAAATAAAGGAAAAAATTAAAAGTTACAGATTAAGACGAAGAAACCAAGAAGGCGTACCAAAATAAACTACAAAATAGATAAAAAAGGAAGGAAGCCGAAAAGATCAAAGGAATAGAAAACAAATGGAACTACTTTAAAGAAAATATGATCCTAGCACCAAAGAAAGTTGCGGGACAACCAAAACAGCTAACATACACAATAAAAAGAGTAAATGGCGGACCCCAGAAATACAATAGAAAATGAAAGATAAGAAACAAAAATACAGAAAATATTTAAAGTCACAACGGGATGAAGACTACGATTCATATAAAATAAGTAATAGAGAAGCTAAGAACACAGTGAAAGAAGCAAAGAAACAATCATGGACAGATTTTGGGGAAAAATGAAGAAACAATATTCGGAAAACCAGAAGTTATTCTATGGTAAGTACACTAAAACAGATCAGACGTAAGAAAGCACCGAGACTAGCTAATATAAAAGACAAAAAGGTAACATATTGACAGATGAGAAGGACACTATAGATAGATGGAAACAATACTTTGACAAATTAACAGACACAAGCATTGAAGAACAAGAAAAAGAAACATTACAAGTAAGAACCACTGAAAGAAATGACATACAACCGATAACAGAACAAGATATTACGCAAGATATCAACAAATTAAAAATAGGGAAAGCAGCGGGACAAAATGATATTACAACAGAAATGCTAAAATATATGGGAGAACAAGCAATAACAGTGTTCAAAGACCTGTTAAATAATATAATTAAAACAAAGGAAATACCACAAGAATGAAACATAGGTATAATACTACCGCTGTACAAAAAAGGATATGTAAGAGAATATACGAATTATATAGGAATTACCCTATCGTAAACAGATAGAGAAAAAATAGAAGATACAATAGGAGAAGCACAACACGGGGTTTAGAAGAGGAAGAAGCAGGCAAGACTTAATATTCATATTAAGACAAATAGAGGAAAAACTAGTAAGGAAAGGAAAGGACATACATACGTATGGTGTTTATAGACCTGCAGAAGGCTTTCGACAAGATAAGGACAAATGATGTATGAGAAGGCATAAGAGAAAGGGGAATAGAAGAAGAAATGATAGAAATAGTCAAGACATTATATAGGAACAATATAAACAAAGTGAGAACACACAAAGACGAATCAAAAAAATTCACAACAAAGATAGGTTTGAAACAAGGATGCGTGCTTAGCGCAACGCTACTGAAGTATGAAGTGCGCGCGAGACGTGTTTCGACGCGTTGATTGTTTCCTCCCTCCACAGCTCCCCTCCTCAACCACACCTGTGAAGTAGACCATAATAACTTTCTAATTCGATCAACTTGATTCTAAGTACCTAATCTCCAAACGGCAACTTACCTCGAAAACAACAAAAATTCGAAATTTTTCGAAACTTTGACTGCAATCCGGAGGCAGAAGGATTTATCAGAATGGAATAATATTTGACACAAGTTAGTTTGAGACCATTTTGCAACCTTTACGCGATACGCCCTCCCGAAAAGTCGAAAAAAGTAAAAACGGCCCAGCCTAGTGCTTAGCCCACTATTATTCTCAATTGTAATAGATTAAGCCATCAGGAAATGTAAAGAAAAATGCAAATACATAAAAATAGAAACATGGAAAATAAAAACAATCCAACTATAAGAAATGTTATTCGCGGATGATATGGTGTTAGTGCCACAATCAGATGAAAAACTACAACATAATCTAAACGATACCAAAAAGAACTAAAACGAATAAACATGGAAATCAATATAAATAAGACAAAGACGATTAATAATATCCAACGAAGAAAAGAAACATAAGATAGAAATAAACGGACAAACATTAGAACAAGTTACAATTTATAACTATTTAGGAACAATAATAGAAAACAGCGGAAAAATATGCAAAGAAATATCAGAGAGAAAAGGAAAAGTAGGGAGACTATACAACCACCTTAAAAATTCATTTTTTGAAAAAAAAGAGATTCCAAAGGAAACCAAGTAATAAATACAGTCAGATGTGGAGTATTAATAATTACATTTCGTAACTGAGCTTGACAGCACTGGCTTTGTAAAAAATTCGCCCGCGCGGCATGGGCTACTGTTTATTATGACATAAATTAGAAGTGTCGTAGAAACAAACCTTTGTTAAATCGATATTTATGGATTAATAACAGTAAAATTAAGGTCGTAGATAAGATATTGTATGCAACGCGTGCTAAAAGTCGTTTATGCACAAGACATAATACCTATCATACATTAATTCAAAATTTCACTTCTCTGTAAACAATCACCCAAATACGATTCATATGTTCTATACATATGTTCTCACTGTATTGAATTTCACTTTAAACTGTCTTCCCACAGCATCAGAAGACAGTCCCTCATTCATGGAATTAATAATTAATTAAACCAGCTACCTCATTAATTATTTTGCTGTTTCGCCTTCTTGCACGTTCCATGTTTGACAAATGTGAAGAAAAACTCAATTGACATAAATGGAAATTGTTTTGATAAAAAGGGAACTTAATTGATAAAAGGTGGAATATATTAAATTTGGCAAATGTGAATCTCATTCGATAAGTGGGGAAACACAACTGATGAAGGGTGAAAAGCAATCGGAAAACCCTGTAATTAATTTATGATATGTACTTCATAATATTGTATATCATATAACCACAATTGTTTGTAATAGTTACATGTGTAGTGTTCATTTACAGTCGCGGCCATAAAAACCGGGACAGTTTTTTTTAACCTAATTTTCAAAATGCGAAAAGAAGTGCTGACTCTGACAATTCTAATTAATAAATGTCTTCAAAAGTCATTATTCAGATCTAAACAACGACTTTTGAAGACATTTATTAATTAGAATTGTCAGAGTCAGCACTTCTTTTCGCATTTTGAAAATTAGGTTAAAAAAAACTGTCCCGGTTTTTATGGCCGCGACTGTAAATAAATATGGTTTAGTTCGATTGAAAAAGGGAAGCACATTTGATACGTTGTGAAACTGTTTTGACAAAAAGGAAATACATTTGATATCATTTTGACAGGTGTTGACAAATGACAATTACATTTGACAAATAGTGAAACACAATTGATACAAGGTGAAAAGCAATAGGAAAACCCTGTAATATTAAGTTCCGTTGTCAAGGGAAAGCAGGAAACAAATATAATCACCGACTTACACGTTTTGTTACTAAGGCTGTATCACTGACTTACATGATCAGGAGCGGGAAATACTATATTATGGGACAAGTGGATGAAAAAAGTAACTCGAGACGTTGAAATTTTATCAGCCACGAGTTGCATATACTATTTTTTCTAATAATTTTCACAAATTAATGCACTTTAGAAAAACTTAAACATAAAGTGACATTTCTCTTGTCAACAACTGAATGTCAAACAGTTTGAAATCCAGTAGTCCGAACATTTCAATCTCTAGTGGTTGAAATGCAATTTCAACCACCGGAATCCATGTCAAAATGACTGATTTCAATGTCATGAGTAGAAAAACGTTATTAATTCTTGTGTTCCGCGGCAGAGCTTGATGTGGATGATGGACCGCTAATAATATTGCTTTATTTGGGAGACAATGATAACGAATTATTTTTGTGTTCTTGAAGAATTGTTCTGAGTTTTCGTGTTAATCTGTTGTATATTGTTTTGTCGGCCACATTTTGTGATCCATCGCGCCCGAGCTCTACATTTTTTAGTCACTAATTCCCTGCTCTATAGTGGGATATTGTTACTTACGGCTGTATCTTCATATGACTAGGAGTGGACTCCTACGCAGCTTCCTGGACAAGATTAGTTAGATAGTGGACTGGGACTGCTGTATCAAGATCTGCTGGTTGTTTTATTCGAAACTGTAAACTTATGTTTTCTTCAATGAAGGTTTGGAATGTGTACCAGTTCGTTCTTTTGTTAGTGAGAGTATAAGACTGTTCTTTCTTAATGATGTGGCTGCTTAGTGTCATTATGATTGGCAAATGGTCCGATGTCATGTCATTATTCGACTCAACCCCAGTGTAATTGGTTGATATACCAGGCATTACGAGGAAGTCCAACAGATCTGGAATTTTGTCTACGTCTGTTGGCCAGTACGTTGGCTCGCCTGTAGAGAGAAAGTCATAGTTGTTCTCGTTCATAGTTCTTAGGAGGTTTTTGCCTTTAGTTGTGATGAGTCTTGAGCCCCAGTGCTAGTGTTTGGAATTCCAGTCACCTCTTGCAATAAATTTAACCCCTGAAGACTGGAAAAACGTTTGGTATTGGATGGAAGTAATTCGATATCTTGGAGGACTGTATATTGCCGATATTACAACTGACCCAGGCAGAGCATTTATTTCCACATTTGCAGCTTGTATTCATTCGGTTCGGAATTTGGGCAGTTCATGGTGTGAGATGTAATTTTTAACGATAACCGCTGACCCGCCTTGTGCTGTATTATCAGGGTGGTTTGTAGAGTAGATGGTATAATTTGGTATACGGAGTACAGTTCGTTCTGTAAAATGAGTTTTTGAAATGAGGATGATGTCAATCTTATTAATATTTAAAAATGCGATTAATTCATGTTTATGGTTTAGCAATCCGTTTGAGTTTCAGGTGGCAATTCGCAGTGTGTTGGCCATTATGAACTTATTTTGTTGACGACAGATGATAGTAAATTCAAGATCGCTTGGTTTGTTGGTTTTGGTTCATTAATTGGGCGAACATGGTCTAGATGTATTAGTGCCTTATCATGCATTTGGATACCATACTATTTCCGCTAAGACGTGATCGTGCGAGTTTATTAAAATTTGCTGTTTTGTAAAGAACTGCAGCTCCCGCTTTAAATACTTTCTGTTCTACAAGAGGGACAAAGCGCTTGTTAGAGTAAGATGGCATACGGGTCCGCCGAAATTAACGAGCAATGAGAGTCGCTTGTCGCCAGCTATCGGAGAAGTTAATAGGGGTGCCCTTGTTGCCCCCAGGTTCCGGCGTAGAGCAACAATTTAAAAATTTCCTGTCAAAATAGTGTGCGTCGAGCTTAACCATTCTGAATACACCGGGGCAAGAAACACCAAGCGAGGAGTTAGGGCGAGAAACGTAAAGCAAGAAGTTTGTAAAGTTTGTACCGTATTGGCTGTCCGAGACCACTTTTTATCAACCCCAGGATCGATACTTGTGTGGTTTCGACCTGAAATTGGCAAATCCTTGTTGAACACACCGTGTGGCTGTCCTTTCTGGGTTTGGCTTAGACTTCGTCAAGGAGGATTAGGGCAGCTTTTCTCTTCCCTTGAGCATCAGTCTTTCTCAGGTGCTGTAGAACAGTGCATTACAAAGTTTGTGAACTAATTTGGTCAAGGTTGTTCGCGCTACCAAATTAAGTTGAACTAATGTAACTAATGTAATTTAATTTTGTTCTTGTTGAAATTGCAGTGCTTTAAGCTCAATTATTGTAACGTCCGTTGCATGTGGTCTTGTGCCTTATTTTATCAATTAACAATATTTCTTCCATACTTTGTGTGCACAGAGTTCGGTACTACGCCATTAACTAGAGCCATTTCGATTTGTACTGCTCAAGTCAATCATTTTAGAGACCGAGCTCTATCTTTGTTTCTTTTATTATTATTATCATTTTCAAGGAGGCCTCGCATTTATTTACTGTTTTGGTCATACATTTTACGATTGTATTTATACATTTACATTGTATATGTATATTGTCTATCATTTGCAAACTTCAGTAGTTTTAACATCAGACTAAATCGCATTTGTCAAGTTACTTTTATGTTTCGTTTAGTAATAGTTAATTTATCAAAAGCATAAGGAAGCACGCTCTTGAAGTGCATGAATTTCATTAGTGATAAACAGCAAGGGTTAAAGTTTTCACGGTGGCGCCTTGGCATTTCACTATTTTGACTGTTTTGAAAAACGACCGGACACGAGTATCGACCCTTTGCCGCTAGCTAGCCGTGAACGATCGGAGGCTTTACTACCGTTTCCTCCCAACGCCAAGGTAACCTGTAATGAGTGCCGCCCGGTGTTGTCATAAAACTCCGATTATACCGTAACAATCGATACTTTTCATTAATACCGCATGGTCCTAAGACGTGGATAACTATATGCCAAATATTTAAGATAATTAGTCGAAATCATACAATGGGTTACATTCAGATAACATAAGTAAAAAACACGTATTACAAAGTTAATTACGAATATGTATTTTAAAGAATAATCAAGCTGCCATTAACGAACATCACAAAACTGAATGTATTCTCTTTTTATTCTTTCTCGTACATTAGGGCAGTGGCCTGTTTATTTCACAAGGTCGAAATAGAAGAAGAGTTTCCTTTTTAGGGCTACCTACGATTTTTAAAATCCTTTTATACTTGCCGAGAATCGAACCCCGGCCGGCGACCTGAGAGGAGCATTTGCTGGCGAGCCATCTGCTTTGAATATAACCTAAAAAACTAAAATATAAATCCACACCTAGAAAGAATATCGAATATCAAAGAACGAGATAGTCTAAGAAACGGGAAAGGAAAAACCAAAACCAGAGAGTTCAAGAAAAAACATTTGAGAAAAAAGCTGGAGAAGTGCTTCAAGAAATGCTTTGCAATTTGAAAGAAACATAAAAGAAACTTATGTAGAAATATGAAATATGTTCAAGGTTCATTGTATCTTCTTCTATAGTTCAGTAGATAACATAAAGTTCGTCTTTGATCTGTATCAGTGGCGGCTCGTGATAATTTTATTTGGAGGCTCTTAATTTTTAGCAATAACTTAGCAAAAAATAATAATTAATGATCTACATTCCGCTGATGCTTTAATCCAATATAGCTATGCTTTCTAACTTTAATAATCCAAAAGGAAACGTCATATGCACGGAACAAAAAATATTCTAACACAACACAAAACCTACATAAGTGTTGAAATACGATAATAATTTATTTAATAACGAAAAACAAGCATATAATGCATCACATCCACAAATCCATTTGTTTTTATTTGTAAATGTCCGTAGAAAAATGTCTTGTAAAATTGTTCCAACTTGGGGAGAATATTACTTAGTTATGCTATTGCTTTATCTGTCATGGCAGAAATACGTTGGGAGCAATTAGAATAAGTTTAAGTACATTTATTTTCTTAGGTTTAGCTTTGACAAATTTTCATATTTTTATGTCATCTTTGTTAATCAATTACATTTATTTCTTCTACATATGTTTCGTGCTATTATAATATTTCTTTGTGCAGTTCGCCGCTCACATTTGCTTTGCAATCGGTTGTTTTGTTTTGTTTATAATTATTTTCATTTGTCAAATTACCATTTTATTTTGTAATCATTAATTTCTTAACATTTACTCACATTATTGCTAGATCACCCACGAATGGTTTTCATATTTTTAAGGATCATGTCAAACTTAATAATTATGATTTAATTTTTATCACTGACACTTTTCTAAATAGCAACACAGATGATGATATTATTTACATTGAAAATTACATTTTACTTCGTAAAGTTCGGCCTACCTTTGGAGGAGGAATTGCTTTATATATAAAAACTTTTTTAACATTTGAGATTATAACTACTGTATTTTGAACAATTGTGGATACAATTGCTATTGGAGTGGTCCATTTACCCCACAAGAGACGATATCGTAATTTTATTGATACTGCAGAGAAAAACTTCCGTAATTTGTTTATTGCTTATGATGAAGTAGTTTGCCTTGGCGATATTAACATCGACATGTTTGATATTAATTCTACTGAAACTATGGAATATACCTCCATGCTTGATACCATTGGATTGAAACAACTTATAACTGAACCAACTAGAGTCACTACCTTGATAGCTAGTCTTTTAGATCATATTCTTGTTAGTAATTCCGATTTGGTACAGACTTCCGAAACATAACATTTACATACATTTTCAGACAATGAGTTAATATATTGTAATCATAAAATTTCTGTAGATAAGACGCAACCAGTAATTCATAATTTTCGAAACGTTTCTAATTTCAGTTTTGACAATTTTCAGCAGTATCATATAATGTTACCTTGGCATCTCATTTATGATACTAATCAAGCGATGAGAAAATATTTTTTTAAACTATCACATTTTACTTATTTTTGATATTTTTGCTCCATTCAAAACAGCTGCATTCTATAAACCAAGGGCTTCTTGCCTCACACATAGTATTAGATTTATGCTGAAGCTGAGAGATTCGGCTTATAAACTATTTAAATAGTCTAGCCGCCGGGAACATTCGAATTATTATAAGTCACTAAGAAATCTTGTAACTTTACTGAAAGATATGAAAAGAAAGCATACTTAAATTATAAATTTAGACAGAGTCACTCTAAACTTTTCTGGAGAGAATTAAGAAATTCTGATGTCTATAATAAAAAAGCACAGAAGCTCGACTATCCCAGCTACTATTGGTAGTGTAAATTTAATAAATGACTATTTTCTTAATTCAGTTCAATGTATTGATCAACCAAATCCTCGTGTTCTTGTGCTTTCGAAACTGTAATGGTCGATATCACTGAAAATTTTAATTTTGATGCTGTTACAGAGGAGTTTGTTCTCCAGAAAATAAATTCTATCACTTCTAAAGCCTCCGGAAGCGATGGCGTTAACATGCAGATGATAGACCTGTATTGCCCTTTTTTGATGCCTTTCTTAATAATTCAAATAATTAACTTTTGTCTATTAGAAGGCGTATTTCCTAATCAATGGAAAATAGCTCATGTAATGCCTATAAGTAAAGTTAACGTACCTAAAGAATTAAAGGACATTAGACTTATCAGCATTCTTCCTTTTCTGTCAAAGGTCTTGGAGAAGGTAGTGGATTTACAAATTAGAGCATACTTCAATACACATCGGCTATTTTCAGACTTACAGTCTGGTTTTCGTTGTAATCACAGTTGTGTTTCTGCACTACTTAAGGTAAGTGATGACATTATTCGAGTTTCTGATTAAGGTAATTTAACTGCATTAATTCTATTGAACTTTTCCAGGACCTTTGATACAATAAACCATGAAATTCTGATAGCTATTTACATTCTTTTGGATTTGATGCTAAAGCCTTGCAATTTTTTGAAAATTATTTGAAAAACAGAAAACTGTAATTTTGCCAAATGTACAGTCGACTTTCTTAGCAATTAAATATGGTGTGCCGCAAGGCTCTATTTGAGGTCCATTGCTGTACATAATCTATTCTTCTGGCCTTTGTAAGGTTTTAAAACATTGCGTGTATCATCAGTATGCAGATGACTCCCAATTGTATAATTCGTTTAAACCTACTGATGCCATTACTGCTTGTAACCTTATTAACAATGACTTAAACAACTTAATAGAGTTTGCTGCTTCCCATTCTCTTAATATTAATCCTTCCAAATCTGTGGTGGTCTTATTTGGTGGTCGAAATAGCAGGTCTGCGGTGTTACCTCTTATCTAAATTAAAATCAATGATACAATCATTACTAGTGATGACATGGGTGATCTCGATAATTTAATTGCTAAAGCATAAATTTTACGAGGGGTGATGGGATGCTATACACCTACACTTACGTGCATATTTGTTTATCTCTTTTGCTTTCTATTATAGTGCCTTTTCATTTATATTTTTTTCGTTTATTTATTTTTCTTTTGCTCGAGCAATCAGTTTGTCATTAACAATATCTTTATGAAATTAAAAGAAATTAATATTTATTACCAAAATGTTAGGGGTTTGCGTACGAAAACACATACATTCTTGCAAAACTTAGCAATTACAAATTATGACATAATAGCATTAACAGAGACCGGGCTAAACGCAGATGTAAATAATAGTGAATTATTTGATAGTCGTTTTACAGTGCACAGGTCCGATCGGAATGTGGTTCAAACTAACAAAACTCGTGGAGGCGGGGTACTAATAGCGGTCAACAAAAAGTTTCGCTCAAAAGAAATACCTACTGAGGGCAGTACTGAAACCATAATTGTAGAATGTGATTTGTATTGTAAAAAGTATATCATTTGTAATAGTTACTTTCCTCCCCGTTCGGGACTACATGACTTCTGTCAATTATTTGACCAATTAGAAAATAGGGAAATATTTATTAACGCTGAGATAATAATGCTGGGTGATTACAACATTCCTGAAGTAAACGGAACTAGCACCGACCTCGCAAACTGCTCTGTAATAACTAAACGACTATATCAGCTCTTATGTTTTCTTAATGCACAGCAATATAACAATATCTTAAATACTCATCATAAGACACTTGACCTTGTATTAAGTAATAACACTATCAGAGTAAACGCTGAGGATACGCCACTGGTTCCCCTTGATTATGAATTTCATCCTGCTTTATTAATAAATCTCGAAATTAATTGCCATAAATTTAATTCAAGTTATCAGAACATTTCTAATCGCTATCATTATAAGAGAGCTGACTTTTTGTGTATGTACAACCTTTTGAGTGAAATAGATTGGAATTTTTTGAAAGATTATAACAATCCTGTGGAAGCTGTTGACATTTTTTATAAGAAAATATACGAAGTAATGAACCAGTGTGTTCCTAAAGTATCAGCATCTTTATCAACCTCTAAATCTTTCCCTATATGATTCACCAAAGAACTAGTAAATGATGTAAAATTAAAAAATTTACATCATAAGAATAAAAACAAATCTGACTATCATTTGGTAGAGTTTAAGCGATTAAGGGCTATCTGTAAAAGAAAAGCCTCTGTGGCATATGCAAATTATATACAAACAATACAAAATAATATTACATTAAACATTAATTCTTTTTGGAATTTTGTTAAAAATAAAAGCAATTCTGGTAGTTCTGATCAAAAGTTTTACCGTGGTAGTTCTGAAATAACTGGTCCTGGCGATATTGTAAGTAACTTTGCTGCCTATTTTTCTTCAGTTTTTAATCAGAGTTCCTCGTACAACTTAGAGGATTTAATCCCACAAGTAAATAATTACTCAAATAATACTATATCTGTGCCTTCCTTCGATTTGGCGGATGTTGATAACGCTCTGAAGGCATTGAAGCCGAAGAAGTCCTGCGGTCCTGATCAGATACCACCATATATATACAAAGCGTGCCGTGACTTTTTTAAGACTCCTTTACATATTCTATTTAATTTAATATTAAAAACTTACACATTTCCTCACCAATAGAAATTATCAAGTGTCAAACCAATTCACAAATCTGGTAATAAATCAAATATTGAAAATTATAGACGTATAGCTATTCTTTCTACACCGGCAAAAATATTTGAATCTTTGTTATGTAAATATTTATCTTTTTATTTTAAACCGCACATCTCTGCAGAACAGCATGGCTTTGTAAAAGGACGGTCTGTCGAAACAAATTTAGTAACTTTTACTAATTATGTTAGCGAAGCTTTAGATCGGAGTAGTCAGATCGATGTAATTTACACAGACTTTGCGAAAGCGTTCGACAAAGTAAAGCACGACATCCTTTTACAAAAGTTATATTTAATTGGTTGTGATCTAAACCTAGTAAGCTTATTTAAATCGTACTTACAAGATCGAGCTCAGTTTGTTATGTTTCACGGTTTAACTTCTGATCATTTTAAAACTCCCTCAGGGGTACCCCAAGGCAGCAACTTGGGACCTTTGTTGTTTTCTGTTTTTATAAATGACTTGCCACTACATATAGGGTACTCAAGTTCCCTTCTTTTTGCTGACGACCTTAAAATCTTTAGAGAAATTCGATCCTATGATGATTGTAATTTGTTACAGCTCGACCTTACGTCGATTGTCAAGTGGAGTGTTGATAATGAGCTCCTATTTAATGTTAATAAATGCAAGATTATGACATTTACACTAAAAAATAATAAAATAAACTTTAGTTATAAAATTCAAGATCAACTCTTAAGTAGGGCACATATTATTCGGGACCTGGGCGTAACATTCAATCCTACGTTAACTTGGGATGATCATGTGGATAACATTACAAGTGCTGCACTAAGGAATCTAGGATTCCTGATGAGAGCCACTTCCGAATTTACCAGTATAAAACCTTGTATAATACTGTATAATTCTATTGTTAGATCCAAATTAGAATTTTCTTGTATTGTCTGGGACCCAGGAATATTGCTGTATAAAAATAAAATAGAGACTGTCCAGAATAAATTCATTAAATATCTTTGCTTTAAAAAATACCATCGATATCCGCTTTTTCATGAATACAGTGACTTGCGCTTCGAATTTGGAATTACCAAGTTGGTTAAAAGAAGGGAAATTGCTGCTCTCTTGTTCTTACACAAACTCGTAAATGGTGTTATAGACTGCTCCAATTTGCTGGCTTTAATTAATTTGTATGTACCTGCTATATGTTATAGGCCCCGTCGTCACTTGTTCTACATACCTTTTTTTAGAACGGACATGCGCATAAACTCATCATTAGTTAAAATGTTATATATTGCTAATAAAGTTGTTTCTACGTGCGACATAGACATGTTTGGCTCATCGATATGCATTATCAGAAATAAAATCATGCTTTTAGGATAATACAAGTGTTGATCCTGACAGAGTGGTTGCTCAGAAGTAATAATAATTTTTTTTTGTCTTAGTTTTTAGTGAATTTTGTATTGATTTCCGTAGTTTCTGTAACATTGTAATTGGGTCTTTACCCGTTTTGTTACTTATTATTATTAAATAAATAAATAAATAAATAAACAATGCGCGAAATTTGGGTCTTACTCTGGAATATACGCTTAGGTTTCGTGACTATATTAATAACGGTATACGTAGGTCTTACGGAAACCTTAAATTAATTTATAATAATAGACAAGTTTTAAATAAGAAATTGAAAACGATTTATGCTAATCTCTCGTGTTGTCACAATTTAACTATTACGATATTGTCTATGAACCTTGCATTGACAATGCAACTAGTAAAAGGATACAATTGGTACAAAATTCCTGTTTGAGACGTATCCATGCTGTCAACCGCCAAGAACACAAAGTTATAGAATCCAATTGGCTCAGCATGGAAAAACATCGTATATTGCATTGTTTGGTATTTTATCACAAAATAATTATTACTAAAACTCCCCCTTACCTTTACAATAAATATACATAATCTAAATTTAGGGCATAGAGGTATATTAGACTGTAAATCTCATACATCTGAATTATTTAAACGGTCATTTCTTATTCGTTTCTAAATTTTACAACTTAGTACCTAACGTATTAAATCATTATCATTACTTTCTTTTAAAATCTCCGTTAAAAATTGGCTTTTTAATTCTTAGCACCTTTAGAATTAAGTAACTTAGTATCCACTCTGTTGATTTCATAATTTGTTTAAAATAGGTAATTTACTATTTTATTATTATTATTATGTATCTTATGTTATTATTGTGTACTTTCTGTTCTTTCGTGTGTGAATTGGCTTATACTATTTCATTAATACTCTGTGACTGTGACCAATTTGTATTTATTAAACATTTCTCGGAGGGATGGAAGAGCAGGGATCCCTTTATGGAGGTCATCTGACTGTCTTTAAATTTCCAAATAAAATGCGATTGTATATAATGTATTCTATAAATATATTTTTATTTCCCTCGTCTAAAAGACGAAGGAAGTATTGTAATCGTTAAAAAATCACCTTTCGAGATTTCTCCAAATCTTCACGTTTCAGGGTCCCTAGATGACGAAAAACAGGTTTTTCTAATTCCGCCTATCTGTCGGTCTGTCGGTCTGTCTGTCTGTCTACCTGTCTATCTGCCTGTTGGCGGTATAACTCAAAAACTATTTGTCGGAGAAAGACAATATTTCGCCTACACATTATACAGTGTGGTCCATTAAGTGTGCAACAAATGGAACATTTTTTTATTAGTTGTAAAACCGAAATTTAAATACCGCCAAAAGTTAGTGCATGTTTGATAACCATATCAGATGCCCTTAGAATGGCTTCAAGTCAAACAATATACAGGGCAGGACAAAAAATATAAAATTCGTTCAAGAATAAAGTTACCTTATTTTAAAAAATATAGCAAAATTTTATTGAGAAAAGTTGTTTAGAATCAAAAGTTATGCTTAAATACAAAGTCACGGCCTCCTATTCGAATTTTGATTCTTTTTTTGTAAAATTTTGTATTATCCCCGTATGATACATATTTTTATTATTCTGATTTTATTAAGAGTTTTTCATATGTAAATTATTATTAGTAAAGCATTTGCCTTGTTAAGAAGAATATTTGCGAAATTCTAAAGTTCTGTTAAATATCGTTGCAACAAACATGAAGTGGACGCTTACCTAAAAAAATGTAAATCCAAGTAAATTTTACAAATACGCTCCAAGTTGCTAAAAGTTATTTAAAAGTGATGTGGTTGTGGCTACTTTAAATACATATAAAATCAAAATAATAAAAATATGTATCATACGGGGGTAATACAAAATTTTCCAAAAAGAATCAAAATTCGAATAGGAGGACGTGACTTTGTATTTGAGCATAACTTTTAATTCTAAACAACTTTCCTCAATAAAATTTTGCTATATTTTTTGAAATAAGGTAACTTTGTTCTTGAACGAATTTCATATTTTTTGTCCTGCCCTGTATATTGTTTGACTTGAAGCCATTCTAAGGGCATCTGATATGGTTATCGAACATGCACTAACTTTTGGCAATATTTAAATTTCGATTGTACAACTAATAAAAAAATTTCCCATTTGTTGCACACTTAATGGACCACACTGTATATCTACCTAGCATGAAACAGAAAATTTCAAACAAATACAGTGTGTCCCAGATCGAATGGGATTGCATGGGTAACTTTCTTATAATTGAAAATGGAGATTTAGTTAAATGGGCAGTGTTTTGCAGTTTTATACGCTAATTTAAAATCTGTTTGAAAAAGTTCAAAATGTCGAACCAGTCAGAAGTTATTTAAAAAAAAACTAAAAACTGTCATTTTCTTGTATGTCAAAATAATATCTTCGTAAGTATAAGAGATACGAAAAAAAGTTTCATATGAAAGTCACTGTTTTCGATAAGGCCAATATAAAATTTGTGTCGAAGAAAATTTCAAGATGGCTGCTTTTGAGGTATTCATATCAACTTCCTTAAGTTAAATTGGCGCCATATTGGATTTTTAGGTTACTGAATAGAATTTTTTATTCTAGTTTCAACGATGTAAGATTCCGTATGATTGAATTGAAAATTACAGTAAAATTATTTGTTTTTACATTTTAATCGAGTAGGCTTACATGGATTCAAATAAAAAGAAACAAAATTTATTTAAAAAACAAAACGTAATTCTCATAATCACATGAAATGATCACAATGCTGGCCATTGTTAGCTAAATATAGTTGACATCATTTGAAGACACAACGGGTTACTTTACGCAAACTATGTTATTGTTTTTCAGCATAGCCAACTACCAACTTGATTATACATTTAAAAAGTAATATCACGATGTTTTTGTGGTTCAAGTACATAGTACTGAATTAACATGTTACTAAGTATTATAGGAATAACATACAAAGATTTTCTAAAAAAAATCGCATAATTTTTTTGTGTCCATGTAATCCTACTTGATTAAAATGTAAAAGCAGTTCATTCTACTGGTATTTTTTATTCAATCATACGTTATCTTACATAGTTGAAACGAGAATAAAAAATTATATTCAGTAACCTAAAAATCCAATATGGCGCCAATTTAACTTAAGGAAGTTGATACGAGTACCTCAAAAGCAGCCATCTTGAATTTTTCTTCGACACAAATTTTATATTGGCCTCATCAAAAACAATAACTTTCATAGGAAGCTTTTTTTCGTATCTCTTATACTTACGAAGATATTTGACATCCAAGAAAATGACAGTTTTTAGTTTTTTTAATAACTACTGACTGGTTCGACATTTTGAACTTTTTCAAACAGATTTTAAATCAGCATATGAAACTGCAAAACATTTCCCATTTAACCAAACCTTCATCTTCAATGATAAGAAAGTTACCCATGCAATCCCACTCGATCTGAGACACACGCTAATGACCAATAGAAAAATTAGTTCACGGACCGTAACCAAGACAACAACAAAATTTCTTAGAAATTTTTTGTAGGTAGACACTACTTCTTTTTAGGGTTTGTGTCGTTACGATTTTCTTACCATATCTGCATTTGAGCATTAATTCATATTCGGAAATTATTTTTCGTGCATTCCAACAACGTCCTAATTTATAATTATAAATTATAAACTATAAATATATAATTAATACGACGTTGTCAGAACGCACTCAAAAAAAATTTCGGAAAGCACTAATGCTCTTATGAGATTATATGTAAAAATGTATTTAATTTATTAGAAACTTGAAGATATTTTTACTCCTAACTTAATTTGATTTTAAAAATTATTTAGCGTCACAATGTCGACGAGGGAAGTTTTGGGTAAAGCCCATTACAGATTTTTTTTAAATAAAAACTATTGTTATTATTATTCTCCGCCAGTTTTTGTATAAAACTACATAAATAAACACGCTCCAACTACAACCGATATTATGTCCAAATACACTGACATATAACTCATATTATGTTAACACACTTCGTGGATATTGTTTTACATATTTTATGCGGTATCGAATAGGGATCTCCGGTTCTGATTACTGATACCTTGTTATATTATAACGGTAGGATAGATGATAGAATATCTGTTTAATTATAGAATATTAGTTACTTTTTTCTAATGACATATAAGCTGTTCACGGTTGAAAGACTAGTGCCTCTGAGCCCTTAAGGAGCAGCCGCCACTGATCTATATACAATTAGTAATCTCAACACTGCATCTATAAAACCTTGTTTGTAACCATATCATAATCCTTACCCTATATCCTTGCATAAAGTCTCCACAAATTTGATCTACCTCTTCAGGGTACCTCTTCAGAATTAAATCAAGCCCTCCAGTTACTCCTGATGTATGTGTTCTGCGAGGAATAGCAGATATGCTTGTATGTGGCGGATAACCATTTTCCAATGTCCAATTTGATGTTTGTCGACGAATTTCAGGAATTATGTCATAGTGACTTTGTCTGCGAGTTAAAACTGTATTTGATATTTTAGTAATGATATATGACGCCACTTACTGCATTTCCGAAGTAAATATTTCATAGTGGTTCAACATATTAAATGAAAAGCACACCCCAATGTTCGTTAATGTGGGAGTGAATAACTTTCTAACGTCCAAGGTGCAATCAACGCCTGACCAGTAGCAGCTTACCACAGTTTCATCAAAAACTGGTCGAACCTGAGACAAAATATCAATAAGAATAATGGTGGTAGCCTTTATTTTGTATTTTGAAGACATTAAGAGGTCAAGGTTAATTGCTTTCTTTACTCTCATATAGAACTCTGGTGCTTCATTGTCCTCAACGTTTCCGCCATCAATTTCCTCAATGTTGGCATTTTGTGCACTAGCGCATATTAAAGCAATGTAATGAAGTTCTTTTCGTCTAAAATGGACAAGAATAATTATTGCCTTGTCACAGTAATTTGCGAAAATTATATTACTGCTTCTGTGTTAATTTCCCTGCTTCGTGCAATTCAACTAGTTGCGATAAATTACATTTGTTTACGTCCGTTTTAACCTCCGGGCAAATAGTAATTGCTGGGAAAGGAATATCTCGTATTGGTGTTTCTTTTGTTGCAAATGTGACTATCACAGGAGAACGTTTCCACTTGGAATACGCTTGGACGATTAAGAAAACAGAGAAGCAGAGTGAAACTGTTAAAAATAGAAACCACCACAGCCTAGAAACAATTTTTGTAACAAATTGAATGAGATTATTAGATGCATTACACCTTTCTACGGGACTGCGCCGTCGTTCCGTTAAAAATCTCAAACCGTGTATGCTACCTTTATCAGCATATTCCCTAAAGTAATAGCGAAAGTTTTCAATGCAGCTGTAACGACTGTTTTTAGAATTTTTATAGTAATTGTTATACATTTTAAACTAAACAATTAAAAAATTGTTATAGATGCTGTCCACTTTGTGAATTTTCAAGTGTTCTAGAAACGATTACGCTTTTGATTATTCAAAGTCATAAACATCTCTTACATTAAATCCTACCTGTTATGGTTAAATAGTAATAAATTATTAACGGTAACGATATTGCATGGATGGAATTTAATCGTGTTAAAAGCAATCCACTTAGACTGCATATGTCGGTTTCATTAGTGATCCAGACTTTCATTATTGGATCACTTAGAAAAACGGATAGATAAGCAAATTACTAAAATCAATAAATTAGCTAAATTGATCGTTACTAACAGGCAAAAATATTATTTTATTCACAACTAAAAATAGCATATACTGAGATGGCTTAATGCTCGCAATTTAATTCTGTGTGCATAGAGAAATATTGAACAAAGTCAATTAATACAACAGAGTTGAAATATTTTATTTAATTGCAATCTAGACAGTAGTTGAAGTTATTAAATGCATTGGAAATGAGATGCAAGAAGCATAATTAGAGGGATAAAGGCTAGCATAAGAAGAGCAGGTTTCAGGAGGACTGAATTTGAAGTTTGAGTAAAAGAAAGATTTAAGAATGCTAATATAAGTAATATGATAGGTTTGAGCATATTGAAGCCGGACCAAATGCAAGTAAATAATGCAAAAGGTTGGTTATGTGCATAATAAATATGAGCGTAGCGTTATTAATAATCGTACAGGTCAGTGAAAAGCAAGATAAGAAAAAATTTGCAAAGAGCAATGCAGAACGAGGGCAACTGAAATGAAGAATAATTAGTGACGTGGTTAAAATTGAACTCAAGTGCCAGTGCAATTTAAAACTAAATGTTCATAACAGAGCAGTGATAAATAACAGTTTATGTGACAAAAAAGGACAATTTTTATGTATAAGAAAAAAAAACAATTTCTAGTTTTAAGCAACAAACATGTTAATCAAATTTTATTCTTTTATGTGAAATTGTAACCAAAACTTATTTCCTTTGAACAATATTAGATAGCGGTTACTAGGTAACGCCATGCTCTTTTGTTAAAAAAAATAAAAAATAATTCCTGTAATGTCAAATTGTGGGCAAATAATGCTCCTGATGTTTGCTGTTTTTATACAATAAAAGTTGTTTGCAAAGTCTAAAAAGTGTACAAAGAAATTCTACACGTCACCGGGCATAAGTGGAAGTGTTATTAAAAGTTTCTCCACCAAAAATGTTTATAAAATTGTCTTAAAATTAAATCAAGGTCACACAGGAGATTATATAGAGGGCTGTTTGTGATCATTGTGCGAAGAATTGAATATTCAGCTTAATAAAGTAACCACAGTAGTTACCGATAACGGTAGTAATATAATGAAAGCTGTTTCAGACGTATTTTTTTAAAACAAAAGTTTGCTAATAATGGAAGATAAAAATGAGAAAATGAAAAGGGACAAGATAAGAAACAACATTGTGTTAACAGGTATTCGTATAAACAATGAAGACGGAGAGATAATAGCAATCAGCGACTAATCACATACAACAGGAGCTAAAGGTAGAGGCTAAAATAACTAAGGCCTTCAAAATTGGGCCGAACAGGTGTGTGCTAGAAATGGTAAGCTGGGAAAATAAACTGGAAGTCTTGAAAAACAAATATAAATTAAAAGATAAAGAAATTTTCATTGATAGTGACCTAACGGTTAAAGAAAGGAGTGTGCGGAAAATTATTAGAGAAAGGGCAAAACAAGAGAGGGAAAATGGATCTAAAGTTAAAATAGGTCACCTAAAGATTGAAATTGATGGGAAATTATTATGGTGGGGCAATAAACAACTAAAGCTGCTGGAGCAACCCACTCCTGCAGTTCAAAAAACTGTTAGAAGGAGATATGGGACGGACGACGGACTAAAAGGATAACGGACTGGCGAGGACAAGGATCAAGAAAAATGGTTAAGGAACACAACAAAAGATACAGTTTTAGTAAAATAGCTACCTGGAATACAAGAAGTATTAATGGAAAGAAGCAGAGTTAACAGAAGAATATATAAGAAATGGTTTACATATTTTAGGTATTACCGAAACCAAGTAAAAAGGGAAAGGAATTACTCAACTAGGTGAAGACCATATTTTGTTATATAGCGGTGTGAGTGAAGAGAAGTTGCAGCAGCAGGAGTAGGATGTATATTAAACAATACTTTAAAATCTCAAATCAGTGAGTGGGAGGGCATATCAGAAAGAGTGCTAAAAATTGAATTAATAGGTAATGAAAGTACGTCAATAATAGTGGCATATGCTCCAAATGAAAATGATACGGTAAACATCAAGGAAAGGTTCTTTCAGCAGCTACAAGAAGCAGCAGATAACGCGAAGGGAGAAATAGTGCTAGTTGGGGATTTTAACGGAAGGGTGGGAAATATTCCCGGAAAATATATTAATGTTATAGGCAAATAGGGCGAACATGAGATAAACGATAATGGGTCAAAGTTATTAGACTTGTGTGTATTAAACAATTTAGTGATTACAAACACAATGTTCAAACACAAGGATTTACATAAATTCACAAGGGAAGTAGTTAGTAGAAATGAAAGATCAATAATTGATTACATCATAGTACAAGATAATAAAATGAAGAATATCAAAGATTCAAGGGTTAAAAGGGGGGCAGAAATATTTAGTGACCATTTTCTACTAGTAAAGGAATTACGCCAAGGGAATTCGGAAAACCACACAGTAGAACATGAAGGTAGAATACAAAGAAAAATTCCATCATACAAGCTACAACTTCCAGGTTATCAAAACATATACCAAGAAAACATAGCACAAGAAGGAATAAAATTTTTAAAGAACGGCGGTTCTACAAATACTGAACAAGCGTAGGATGATTTTAAGAGAGTGGTCTTAAACGCAGCAGAGAAAAGCTGTGGTAAGAAAGTAATCAGACCTAATAAAAAGCAAACTGCTTGGTGGAACAATGAAATCAGGCAAGCAGTATCACTTAAGAAGAAACTTTGGAAGAAATATTTAGATGCAAGGAATGAACCGAACTATGCTGAATACAAGGAACAACGAGTGTGCGTAAAAGAACTAGTAAAAGCAGCGAAAAGAAGCTCGTGGGAGGAATTTGGTAACAAAATGGAATCTTACTGCAGCGAGAAGCAAAACCTGTTTGTCAAGGTAATGAGAAATCTAATAGGAGAGAAAAAATGTTCCTTACGGCACCTGAAAGATAAAAACAACCAACTATTAACAAACGAAACCGCAATAATGGAAAGGTGGAGAGAACATTTTATGCATCTGTTGGGAGGGGGGGGGGCAAGACGCAGCTGGTGAAAATTATGAAGATGTCACTCAAATGGCGGGTAATAGTGCTAAGAATAGTAACAATTTAATTACCATGTCAGAACTGGAAGATGCACTGCGCAAGATTACATTTTGCAAAGCCGCAGGTCTCGACACAATTACCAATGAAATGCTAGAAACAATTGACATAGCAGGTAGGAGAATGTTATTGCATTTAATAAATTTAGCATAGAAACTAAAAACTGTCCCAACAGACTGGCAAGTGGCAACCATCACGCCACTGTTTAAAAAGGGCGATTCAAAACTTTGCAACAATTACAGAGGAATCTCGCTCTTGAGTACGGTCGCGAAGGTATACGAAAGGATCTTGGAAAAAAGGCTCAGGGAGAAAGTTGAACAACAATTGCAAGAACCGCAGTGTGGATTCAGATCAGCAAGAAGTGCACAAGATCACATATTTACAAGCAGGCAGATGATAGAGAAAGCAATAGAGTTTCGAAAATAAGTATTACTCTGCTTTATTGATTTGGAGAAAGCCTTTGACAAATTAGAAAGGAAACACATATGGTCAGCGTTGAAAAAAAGGGGTGGAAGAAGAGCTTGCCTTAGCAATCAGAAGTTTATATACTAAAAGCATAAACTATATAAGGACGAATAACAACACTTCTGAAGCATTCACTTAGTAGATGGGGGTTAGACAAGGCAGCGTGCTTAGTCCTTTACTATTTAACTTGGTGATGGACGAAGTATTAGCAGAAACTAAAGAACTAACCGTAAACTATAATGTGGGTAACTTTAATATGCAGCCAGTGTTTATTAAAGAGCTAGTTTACGCGGACGATGTGGTGCTAATTTGTAAAAGTGAACAAATTCTACAACACAACATGAACGTCTGGAGCAGGGTGCTACAAAAATATGGAATGAGAATGAACGGTGATAAAACAAAAGTGCTAAGGGTTGGGAAGATCTGCAAGCAATAACACACCGAAAAGTAGAAGAGTTTGCGATTAAGTAAGTAAGTAAGTGATTTCGAAAAAGCCATCGATAAAATCAATAGACATTCTGTGGGACACCCTCAAAATATATGGGATACAGGATAAAAATTACGAAAATAATAAAGCTACTATACGAAGATTATACGGCAAGAATAGCACACAATGGGAAACAGACAGAAAAAATAAGCATAGAAAGTGGCATAAGTCAAGGCTGTACATTATCACCCATACTATTCCTCCTTCTAGTAGATCGTATCATGAAACTATCAATTAAAACTAGCAAGGGACTTACATGGGGATTTGGGCAAGTATTAAAAGATCTCGAATTTGCGGACGACATATGCCTTATAACGGAAATATTACAACACATGCAAGACAAAATTCTTCTCCCTCTTCTTCCTCTTTCGCCTAGGATTTCTCCTGTTTGGCTTGGCCTTTTGTTTCTACTGATGATGATATCCAGTTCTCTGCCCACCGTTTGGGAGGTCGTCCAGGAGGTCTGCTTCCAGGTGGTTTACAAGACAAGATTAATACCCTAAAAAATACAGCAGAACAGACAAGGCTACACATCAACATAGCAAAGACAAAGACGCTACGTATAAACTCCAGTGACCCCACCGAAATTTAACTGGAAGAGAAACCACTGGAAAATGTGAATAAATTAGTGTACCTCGGAAATGTGATTGCGGACAGTGGAGGAAGTAAAAAAGACATTAAAAGAAGAATAGGCAATGCAAGGGCAGCATTCAACCAACTGTGGAGAATATGGAAATCAAACGAAATAACCCTAAAAACTAAAATGCGCATTTTTAATACAAATGTGAAGAGTGTCCTGCATGGAAGTGAATCTTGAGCTTTAAACAAAACTCAAACCCGACAAATACAAACATTTATAAACCAAAGTGCAAGAATCTTAGGAATATACTGGTCGAGTAAAATAACGAACGAAGAATTATGGAGAAAAACATACTAAGAACCAATAGAAATAACAATAAAAAGAAGAAAATGTAGATGGTTGGGCCATAACCTCAAGAAACCGAATACAGACCTTACAAGACAAGCAGCGGAATATACCATCCGGGGAAAGGGAAAACAGATGTGATCAGTAAAAACTTGGAATAGATGCATCGAGGAAGAATACAAAACGGTAGGCAAGGAAGGGAATCAAGTGAAAAACAGCCAAGGATAAACAAAAATGGAAACAACTAGTCGAAAATATTTCTACTCATTAAAGAAAGATCAAAATTAAAACAGAAAAAGGAGGGAAATGCTGCGCAGAATTAGCAAAACTGCCAGCATACAAACCCTGCTAAAGAAACGCTAAGCGCCCTATGCTCCCCAAGGAGTCAAAGGACCAAAGATGAAGAACATTTTGATGCAATCTTGTTTACTTTAACAAAGAATAAATGTTAATTTCAAATTAGCGGTCTTTTAAGAGTGGCCGTTATAGTTGAATTCATAAATTAGAAACTATTTTCAGTGCCTACTAGATAACAAAGGTTGACACTCGTTAAGACAATCATATTGAGAACAACACTACCTTGATTTAATGGAGTCCAACAAAATATAAGATTTATTTATACGAGTAACACATACAAAGACTTTAAAACTTAAAATGCCAGTAATTTCGTAACGATTTAGTTTAGAACACTTGTTGAACATACCTTTTTGACTTAAAAAAGCTTCAATATGCTCCCAAGATATGCCCATCAAATGGCAGGACATTCTGTAGCAAAATCTCACATGTAAAACTAAATGATTTTTGGTGTTGCTTTGTATTCAAACAGGGCAATTATTAGGCTTTTCTCTTCTATGAGTTCTCATATGTCTTAACTAAACTACTTTTAATTTGTGGTTGTGTATGCACACAGAGCAATTGAAAGGTTTTTCTCCTGTATGTGACCTTGTGACGAAGGATTAAGGGGTTGGCCTTACCTGGTGGTGAAAGTTGAATTTGTTATTTTGCCGGCTGGTAAATATCGGCCTTCTCGCCGAGAAGGGTCGGGGTTCCAGTTATGCTGAAAAAGAAAGCTAAGGGAGAGGGCACGAGGCCCTTGACGTCGACAAATCCTTGAGTCGGACCTCAAGGTATGGGATAAATCCAGCAAATCAATTAGCAAAGACCAATAATTTATCACAGCATTTATTAAATATTCGGTACTATAGCACTAGCGGCAACAACTACTAGGTAAATACAATAACACACACATACAGTAATAAATATATGACAAGGCAGACAATGATACATCTAACACTTTAAAATAAATGTGCGCTGTATAAGCAATTAAAATTTACTTTTCCTGCATCAGCAAGATTATCGGCGTTCTGCGAAAATTAGGCAATAAAAAAGATTAGTGTAATTAATTTCCAATGCGCCTGTTCAAAGTAGGCACCGCTAATTTGCACGCACCCTGTGAGGCGTGGCACGGCCAAAACCGCGAGTGTTAGCTCGAATTGACATTAAGACGTTACTCAAAATTTCTAATTTGCGAAGACACCGTGAGATAGTATGGCCATACGGAATCTAGGGAGTCTCTTAATGTAAAAGCTTCAGGATATTCATGAACGCTACAACAACTACTTGAATATGCTCTTAACAATATTGTTTAAACGTAAAATTGCGTAATCAATTCACGGAAGCTTGATTTTGAGCAATAGGTTGCCGAGGTCGGGTCACAAGCCACAACCGAAAAGCGGATTTTAATTTTTGTTGTGGTATTTAACCTGCAAAAGGTGGAGAACGACCTCCGATAAAAACGGCCGAAAATAGCGCCGCTTGGCCGCCAAACACAGCTAAAACGTGCTATTTGTAAGTGCAAACATCCCATTACAATTCTTCCAAAGCTCCAAGTACTATGTTACTGTATTTTATAGAAAGCCAAAGGTAAATTCTAAGCGGGGCCTCCAGGCTAGCGCGCGCGGTACCGGCAACCCGAAATGTGCGAAAGGTTCGCCTAACCTAAAAATACACAAGGGGGGATGATTTATATAGCATGCCCTAATACTAACTGTTGGAAAGGTTCGCCTACAGGAGTACACACCCAAGTCTAATTATTCCACATGTTTCCTTGCAGTCTTGCACCTGGGGCATCCGGGATACGAGGGCCAAGGACTTCGGCTTCCAGCAGCGGTTCGAATGACGCAGATGGCCTTACGTTGGCGTCAGTGGGGGCAGCGTGAGGACTGCAGATATGCCATGGGCGTGCTTTTATTCACTAGCGGAATCCAGGGGGGTAGATTGTGAAATCCAACTGCAATTCGTCAATTACAGGAACACATGGCTGAATTCCAGCGATAGATTGGATCCCAGCAAAATTGGCTAAAAACGTACTAAATTCTCAAATAAGCCCCCGATAATGAAGCAGGAGCTATCGTCAGCTTACCTAATGTTGAAGAGTAGCCAGAGCGAACGTGCTAGGGGTAACGTTGGTTCGAAATAAATCCGCCGTGGCAAACGACGTAAGTAAATCAACAAAACTAATAATTACGAACGTCATAAAAGGCATTTGTGCTCTAGGTCCTCCATGAAACTAACGGAAATCAGCCAAACGAACAGGCTTTTCGAAGCACTAAACTGCTAGGGCACAACCAGAATGAATGAGAAAGAACGTGAGAAACCAATCGTGTTCAACAAATTCCAGGATATATATACATAATTATATGATTTTTCCCTTGTATGAGTCCTAATATGTCTAACTAACTGATCTTTCCTTGCTGCTTTGAATTCACAAACAGAGCAAAAATAAGGCTTTTCTCCTGTATGAATCATCAAATGCCTACCTAAATGAGTTTTCTGTGTTGTTTTGAAATCACAAACAGGGCAACTGTAAGGTTTCTCTCCTGTATGTGACCTCATATGTGTAACTAAATGACTTATCTGAGTTGTTTTGAAGTCACAAACAGAACACGCATATGGTTTTTCTCCTGTATGAGTCCTAATATGTTTAACTAAATTACTTTTTACTGTTGCTTGGTATCCACAAACAAAGCAAAAATAAGGCTTCTCTCCTGTATGAGTTCTCACATGTTTAACTAAACTACTTTTTACAGTTGTTTTGTATCCACAAACAGAGCAATTATAAGGTTTCTCTCCTGTATGTGACCTCATATGTGTAACTAAATGACTTTTCTGTGTCGTTTTGAAATCACAAACAGAGCAAATATATGGTTTCTCTCCTGTATGAGTTCTAATATGTCTAACTAACTGATATCTACTCGAAGCTTTGAATTCACAAGCAGAGCAAAAATAAGGCTTCTCTCCTGTATGACTCATCATATGTCTAACTACATGACTTTTCTGTGTTGCTTTGAATTCACAAACAGAACAACCATAAGGCTTTTCTCCTGTATGTAACCTGCTATGTCTAACTAAATCGCATTTCTGTGTTGCTTTGTATTCACACGTAGAGCAACTATAAGGTTTATCTCCTGTGTGTGATCTCATATGTGTAACTAAAATACTTTTCTGTGTTGTTTTGAAATCACAAACAAAGCAAATATATGGTTTTTCTCCTGTATGAGTCCACATATGTCTAACTAACTGATCTCTTCTTGCTGCTTTGAATTCACAAGCAGAGCAAAAATACGGCTTTTCCCCTGTATGAGTCATCATATGTCTAACTAAATGACTTTTTACAGTTGCTTTGTATCCACAAACAAAGCAAAAATAAGGCTTTTCTCCTAGATGTAACATGTTATGTTTAACTAATTCACATTTCTGTTTAGCTTTGTATTCACAGGTAGAGCAACTGCAATGTTTCTCTCTTATATAAGCCCTCATATGTGTATCTAAATTAATATGTTCAATGTTTTCTTCGTCGATGCTTAGCTTCTTATCAAAATTTTCATTATTATCCATGTTCTGTGATGTGAAGGAGACAGTTTCAGTAAAACTACATATCCACAGTTCTTGTTTAATGTTTGTTATGTTTGTTTAAACATCAGAGTTCCTTTCACTGCCACGTCAACTAACGGAATTTAAATATCTTCACACCTGCAACAGAAGATTATTATTAACTTATGATAAAATGAGCAATATAGCAATATTATGCATGGAGCAGTAACACTTTTTAATGTATTGTAAATGTTAACAACTTTATTATTGATATTTTTTTGTGCTGTAAAAACAAAATTCTGTTTACAAGTCAACCTCAAATGACAAACAAATTAAAATGAGACCGAATGGTTGCATTAAAATGTATAATTAGATTTTAGCTTAGTTTCAATGTTTAATTCTCAAAAAAATGTGCTGTAGCTTGCACTTGTGCATGGAAAAACTACATATACAAATTATTATCAAAGAGGACCTCACAAAGACATTTGAAGTAGTGCATACTACAGAAATGTTTGGATATATGATAACGTTATCATTGTAAAGAAAAATAACCAAAGAGTGTACGTAAAAACTGTGAGGCATTAGAAAGCGTTGCCAAAAATAGTAGAATTTTTTTCTTTTTTAATGTTCATACAATATTTACGTATAACTCATTCACAATGTTTCTTCCTCAGGGCAGCTATGTTAAGATGACACTTGTAACGGGCCTGATTCGTTTCACCCGAGCTTCTTTTTATTAAACAGCCCAAAGTAAAGCGAACACAAAACGAAGTATATGCTGGCGACGAAGGATGCAGTTATACCCACAAGAGCATTAAACATAGGAGAGTTCTCCTTTGAACAGGTAACGAGCTTCGTCTACCTGGGAGTATTAATCAACTCTACGAATACAGTTAGTGAGAAGATACAACGGCGAATTATGATGGCCAACAGATGTTACTGGGGACTGCAAGCCCACTTTAGATCAAGTGCAGTTAGCAGAAAAACAAAAATCTCAATTTATAAAACTCTTGTTAGACCTGTATTTACATATGGCGCAGAAACGTGGACCATTACTGAAAATGACAAAAGAGCACTTGGCACGTTTGAAAGAAAAATCTTGGGGAAAATATATGGGCCTATTAAAGAACAAAATCAGTGGCGTATCAGATACAATTTCGAATTGTATGCAATGTACCAAGAACCTGACATTACCAGATATATTAAATTTATGAGGTTACAATGGGTAGGGCATCTAACAAGAATGGACGACCAACAAATCTCCAAAAAACTAACAAACAGTAAACCTGAAGGTAGACGAAGACGAGGACGACCAAGAACACGATGGATGGATGAGGTGGAAAAAGACATCGCTAACCTCCATATCCGCGGATGGCGGAGGTCTGCAAGAGATAGAACAGAATGGCGTCAAATCTTGGAGCTGGCCAAGACCCGACCTGGGTTGTAGCGCCAACAATGATGATGATGAAAGTAAAGCGCAACTGCAACTTTTTCTGTAGCAATTAGATTAAGAACGCATTGTTATAAAATACGCGCCAAGTGAGTTTGCACGCTCAGCTGAAAAGCACGCCGAATGCATCTAAATATAGATCAGAAGGATGGGTTGACACATTGGTTTTGTGAGGAAATACGGACAGTAGCAATCAAGTTGTTACAGCGATCGGAGGTCCGCCAAAAATAGTGGCCTACGCTTGATTACTTGAAGTGAAATTGTGAACGCGCGGTGCGGTGGCTTGCTTTATTAGCAGCCAACGCTTTGTTTTTTGGAGGCTGATATCCAGCTTCAAGAATGCAGTAAAACCTTGGAAAGCATCACCGAGGTTCATATAATCATCAGCTGTAAGTTGCTACAGCGACTTCAAGGTGCTGTACCAAGCGTCCTAAGTGCAGGTTTGAACAGCAACGCCATTAAAGAAGTCCGATCCAACAACAAATGTGAAAACAGGTTAGTTTATTTAAAAACAAGCTATTTAATCGAATCTACGGCCCGAAGGATTCGACTTGTTACCGGGATGGGTGCGTGTCAATTTTAAGCTGAACTTTTTCCGCTAAAACGTGCGAAAACAAAGGCGTAGAACAATCGGAAAAGTGTGTGAACAGTGAAGGAAAACAGTGTCGTTAAGTATAGTATAACTTAAATAGCCTAAAGTAACATCTGAAGGGGAAAACGGCACCAAAACAGTCGCAAGGAAAGAAAGAAGCATACAAAAATAAAAATATAAAAATATTCTACAAACAGATAAAAGAAAGAAAAGGTTTCCAACAACAAACGCTAGGTGTGAAAAACGAAAAAGGAGATCTCTGTATGGACGAACAAAAAATTGCAGAAATTCTTTCACTGCGCTAAATTCTCCTGATCCTGATCATCTTATTTCATTGATACCAAAAATGTCTTATCTTTAGTTTCTCCATTTCTATTATTAAGTTATTTAGTTTTCGTGGTGCATATAAAGTTTTTACATTCCAAGTAGAAATCTTCAGTGCTGACCCGGCGATTCTTCATACTCTCTGGTCATTTAAGGTAGATTCAGACTGGCGTAAAGGCGCGGTGGCGGCGCGGTGGCGGCGCGGTAGCGGAGCGGTCCTGAAACCGCTCAGCAATCGCTCTGCATGTTTTTAAATGATATGATTCAGACTAACAAGCTGCGCGGAAGCGGAGAGGTAGCGACAAGCCGGCTGGGTTAGGGCGGTAGGCTGACGGAGCGATGTCGATCGATCGGGGAGCGATTTTTATGAAGGAACCGCGCGGTTAGATAAAACCACAACAATAATTTAGAGTGAAATATGCAGTTCAGTACCGTCCGTAGTTGCAGGCAGATGTGATTGTGCTACAACACGGAAGAGCAACCAAACATTTTGGGTTTGGAAATTAACTATGCAGTTCAATTGTTCAATCAAATTAATTTTTACTCGCGTTTCGTTTGAATTTAAAGACTAACTTCTTCAGACGTTTACATTAAGTTTTTAAACAGTTAATTATTTGATCAACTAAAAATAGGAGAATGAGGTTAGATTTTACAGATAAACAATGTATATTTTTATCCTTATGATTGTATAATTGATTTAATTGCGGCGGAATGAGTACTTCCTTTTTTTTTAAATAAATCATTGACGAAACAGTTTATTTTCAAATTATGCTATTAGTAATTAATATTTAACAGTGTGGAAAATAATTTGTTCTGCGAATTGTCAAATATGAAATCCCGTTGGTTCAAATAATTCTCAGCAACGCGATTTCATTAAACTTTCCGTTACATTTAAATAAGTTGTAGTGGTTCATTAAAAGAAAGACACAATGAAATATACCAGGTGTATACGCTGCCTGGACAACATAGGAAATTCCATGTTAAATTTGTAATGCTAAAACATTGGCTCCTCTATTAATCCTAGAGCCAAAGTGAATACAAAAGTTTTTTTTGCATAGTGATCATGAAAGTTGTCTTTTTTTAACGAAAAATTGTGAAGAAAGTACCACTTTTTTTAACGAATAATCGTAAAAAAAGTACACTTTTTTAACTATTTTATTAAAATTGTGAATTGTCAATTTCACAGTTGTAAATTCCGAAGTCCTCTGACTAAATTACAAGAGTTACAAGAGATCACTATGCGAAAAAACTACGTGTACAACACGTTTTGAAAGTCCCATTTTTCATTCATTTGCTTGATTAATGAAAAAAGTATGACTTTCAAAACTAGTTGTACAAATTACTATAGTAGTTGCTGTCATCTGTCAATTCAATTATGCCCATTTGTACCACTCTCCCTTAACTTTGAAGAGAAACTTAAAATTTAAGTTGACAGATATTTTATTGCACCACATTTTAAGGTAGACTCTTGTTTTCCAGAACAAACGGAAACTAACAGGTAGCAAAATCACCATAAAAGAAGACTTGACCAGAAACCAACTAGATAATTCTTATTTCTGCAATAGAGCAATTCGGAACAAAAAGTGTGTGGTCAAAGGATTGGACTATCTACAATTACAAAGAGGGAAAGAAGCACACTTGCCAAAGTATGCTAGATCTGGAAAAGCTATGTGAGTGATATTGTTATCAGGCACCAGCCTTGCAATTCCATACGTTTGATTTCGGCTTAATTAATTTGTAATGTAGTTTTATTAGATTAGTCTGTTTACAATTCATTTATTTGTTTAAGCAGCTTAGGTTAACTGATTCATATTTGTTTCGTTGTGTATTTGTAAATACTGCTTTGTTTAATACATAATAATAATTTGCGCAGAGCTCATTTAAATATCTGCTCATTTGGCAGATTTTAAAGATTTCGTATTATATGATGTTATTGCACTATCTGAAACGTAGTTAACTGCGGAAGTAAGAAATAATTTCATTAATATTGATAATTATAAGTTTTATCAGTTGGATCATCTTGCAAGAGGTGGAGGGGTAGGTCTATATGTAGAAAGCAGACTCAAATTGTGTTTGGTAGTTCAATTAGACACTACTATTGAGCAATTGTGGATTAAATTTGTTGTTGAAGTCTCTTATTGCATAGGTGTGATATATAGACCTGCTACATTCGACTTGAATGTATTTAAAAATTGTTTAGAAACAGTTTTGTCCAGTGCTGTACTGAAGCATGATTATGTAATTTGCCTAGGAGATTTTAACTGAAAGCTTATTAACAGAACGATTGCCGTCATTGTGCAAATCTTTAAATTTCAAAAACGAAATTGCTGAATTATCTGTTTCTATTTCAAATTTGTTCCCTGTTAAATAAAATTTTAATTTATTAATCGCAAATATAATCGCCAACATTTCTTTTTCTGCTACGGTATATCTAATTTCATACCCTTTTAATATTCTTGAAATGAAACATATGGGTACTTCTATCCCATCTTGTATTCTTTGAAACCTGTCTTCTACCTCCTTAAACTTCTTTGTATGAGCCTCTGTCATCAAACTTACGTTTCTTGTTATAATTTCTATCATTCCAACATTTTTACTTTATACATTAAAATATATGAAATTTATTCTTTCCAATCTCATTTCTTAAAATATAATCTCTATTTAAAATTTAATTCAAATAATCTTTTCTATTCTAAACTTTTATAAAGACTGACTTCAATGCTTTACCAAATTCTCTTATCATATTTTATTATCAAACCATATCCTCTCATATGATATCATAACATAATTTTCTCAATTTAAAAAGAAATTTAAAATAAATACTTTTATTTCTAAATTTGCCTTTTTAAAATTTTAAAATAATTCTATTCAGAACATTCAATAATAACTTCTAACATTACAATTGCAATAAGTTTATAATAGTAACGAATTATTTTTAGTTTCCATAGAAACAAATTTTTAATTATTGAACAAACAACAACCTTTAAAATATTTACATGTCTCTATTTACAAATTTCAAATATTTAAATTCTGCTATATTTAATATACCTTTCTGCTAACTTACCTTGAGGATGTCTCTCGCCCCACGTTGGGCGCCATATATAATTTTATTATGATACAGCTCAGTGTTAATTACACTACGTTAGGCGACCATATAATTATACACTGACTTTTTTTTTCTGTAGCAATATAAAACGATGAGGCAGTTTAGATCGTATAACCATCAGTTATACACGGAAATTAAAAACAAGGTTGCCCTTTCTCCAGAAGATGATAAAAGATACATCATTCCTGGAACGCATATGACTCTAGCTTGGGGTCATTATAAAATTCCGGCAACGTGTTAAAAAATTTACCATTCACCAATCGGATGGCAACATCGTAGTTAACAGAAATTTGTTTAAACTTTGATATTTATAGTAGATCAATAAAATAAAATGTTATATGTATTCTATGCTTTATTGAATTAGTCTGCAGTATAATCTATACTAAACTATTAAGAAATTTGAAGCTATGTGTATTTGTATACTAAGTCAGTCAGTTGGTCAGCTGGTCGATGGGGTTGATCGATCAGTCGTTCATCTTACTGTGTATAGCCTTTTCTAGTTCAGATACTTTTTGAAAATATGTTATATACATGCTTAAGACTTTTGAAGTGTATGATAGACAAATAAAATAAAAATGTTGTATGTATGTATTCTGTGTTTTATTGAATTATCGAAGTTTATACTGGTGTTGGTGTAGTTGTAATAGTAGTTGTTGGTGTTGCTTGGTTGTAGAAGTAGTTGTTGGTGTAGATTTGGTTTGCTGGTGTTAGTTGTGGAAGTAGTTTGCTGGTTTGTTGGTTGTGGTAGTAGTTATCGGTGTTGGTTGGATTGTTGGTTGTGGAGGTAGTTGTCGGTGTTGGTTGTGGTAGTAGTTATTGTTGTTGGTTGGTATAGATTGATATTAGTTGTGGTGTAGTTGTTGGTGTTGGTTGTGAGCGTTTCGGTTAATATCTATTAATTCAAGTAATTAAACATTCATCTACACAACTTCAACTTTGTGGGCTTGAGCGTCTCCACCGTTGCTAACTCCATCACCATCGACTCAATCACGCTTACAGTTCACATCGAGTTGAACCTCTCTGCTGTGTATAACATGAGGGGAGATCGTTCTACTAGAGGGTTACATGGAATATTGACGTTTCAGCTCCTCGAACAGTTTTAAGGATTTGCGTTGCTACATACAGGTGAGTGTTTTAACTAAAATTATGATTGTGTGGAATTATTTATCAGTTATCCTAGTGATAGTGTACTACTAGCATGCAAACAATCTTAATCCACATATGCTGTTTAACCTGTATTATGTAAAATCAATATACTCTGACTTTAACTAGCTTGAGGTATGAGACACCTTTACGAAGGTGTTGAGGTTACCTAGACGCATCGGTAAGCCGAGCTTGCAAAACTCGCAGTTGTGTTGTTATTGGTAACTTTAGTTCTCGACTTCATTGGTTGGTCGTTTGTATTAGAATGGGTTGATGTATAATTATATATCTGAGTAACCCGTTAGACAACAACAGAAACTACTAAATTTAAATTGAATGCTTAAATCTAGTCACCTATCTTAAATCTAGAGACTTCAATAGTTACATGCACTTTCTTATAGAACACTCTGTAAGTTGGTAACACTGCTTTGTAGGTGGAGCTAGGCATATACTTTTACACTTGTTAAATTTAAATTTCCCACCCAAATCTAGTAACTAATCTAGGGACTTCATCTAGTTACATAAACTTTTTAAGAAACACCCTGTATGTTGGTAACACTGCTCTGTAGACAGAGATAGACATATACCTTTACACGTGCTAAATTTAAAATTTTCCGCCCCAAATCTAGTAACTTATCTAGGGACTTCATCTAGTTACATAAACTTTCTAAAGAACACCCTGTATGTTGGTAACTCTGCTCTGTAGACGGAGATAGACATATACCTTTACACGTGCTAAATTTAAATTTGCCGCCCAAATCCAGTAACTAATCTAGGGACTTCATCTAGTTACATAAACTTTTTAAGGAACTCCCTGTATGTTGGTAACACTGCTCTGTAGACGGAGATGGACATATACCTTTACACGTGTTGGAGAGAGACAGACCTGCAACAAGCCTTTGTAGTAGCGGTGAGGTGTGAGGTGCTAGAACCGGCGAATCCCCTACTCGGGGTTTTCGTGTGCTTGGTGGAACTGTATGACATGAGTATACATAAAAAGAAAACTAAAATTATGCCACATGGAAAGAACAATGTACGTTATGTCAACATAATGTTAAACGGTAGTCAGCTCCAGCAAGTTCGAGGATTCACATATTTAGGCAGCACAATAACATCGGATGGAAGAAATGGGAAGGACATAAAACGTACAATTTCGCAATCCAAGAGTGCCTTTTATGCAAAAAGGAACTTACTGACATTAAAAGCGGTATCGATTCCAACCAAAAGGCAATTTGTGAAAACTTATATTTGTAGTTGCTGGATACGCTGGGTAGAGACTGGGTGACAAATAACGAAGTTTTGAAAATACTACATAAAGAATGAACATTGTGAAAACAGATACAATGAAGAAAGGACTCCCTAATAAGTTTTGCGTTACGAGGAAATGGAATTCTTAAAACCATAATAGAAGGTCACATGCAAGGGAATAATGCGAAAAGAAGGCTGCGACTAGAATATAATACGGTGAATGGTTCCAGTATTAAAAATTTGGCCGCGTTGGAAGCCAATTTATGTAATATTATTTTTACTAAATTAATTACTATAACCTTCCTTTTACAATTTGAAGATCAAGGAAAATTAGTACTTTTGATTTTTTCCCTTACCAGCATTTTGAGAATGTAATGGAACAATCTCTTTAGTTTGTCTCTTATCTCATAATAATATAATACTTATATCTTTTTCCACGACCGGGAGTAGAAGTCCGTTTCTATAGCATCAAAATTGTGACAGAAGTAGAACATTTGCTCCCTAGAGACTAAATAAGACAAAAATATCCCTAGGGAGTTTTCATTATGACTGACACAACAATTATGCCAAATTCGAGGTTATCAGGTTAGGTAACCTGCTAACCTCGAATTTGACATATTTGTGAGCTCTTGTCATAATGACTTACAGTGCCACCAATTTTAAAATTTACCATAGGTTACTAATTTTAAAATAATTGTAACTAAAATGTCAATAAATGACGTTTAAAAAAACGGGTTTCTCGTTTTTAATCTTCCTGCAACGTGAAAAAAATAGTATATGCAACTCGGAGAGAATGTTATTTTTTTCAGTGCAATTTCTCTCCCTTATTGCATAATCTACTATTACTACCCAACAGGAAACCCTATTTCCAGGTCAAATAGTGAGAATATAATTCATGTATCACGTGACGCTATTTCAACCAATGAGGTGCATGCAAGTGCCTAGTTACACATTATCACAGTGGTAGTAATTTATTTTCGTAATTGTTTTTAGGGGTGATCATAAATGGTTGTGATTTTTTTTTATGTTGGCGCTGTTAATGTTGGTTACCCTGCTGTCAATTTTAAGTCTATGTCAAATTCGAGGTTAACAGGTTAGGTTTTCCGTTCATAAATATTAATGCTGAAAAATGTGAAGCAAAAATCTTCACACTCCGTAGACCTCAAGATTCGCCCAATGTAGTTATTCAAGGTACTCCTATGCAGTGGAACTCCAAAGAAAGTGCTGTAAGATATCTAGGCATCTACCTGGATAGACGTCTGACCTGGAGCCTCCATATCAATAAGAAACTAGCAGAATCATATGCGCGACTCAGTATGCTATATCCAATCTTAAACAAAAAATCCTCACTGAAGATAACATGTGGCACACTAATCTACAAAGCGATAATCAGGCCGATCTTTACGTATGGGTGTAGTATTTGGAGTTCAACCTCCAAAACCAAAGTAAACAAACTCCAAGTTCTACAACACAAAATATTACGCATCATAACCAATGCCGAATGGTACACAAGGAACTCGCAACTGCACCGGGAAACAGGTATCCCAGAAATTCAAGAATACATTATGAAAGTGACAAAAAAATTTTATATTGTTCAGTGTGATGGCGCAGTACATTACAACCTGGGAAAACGCTCAATACACACCAGACTTAAAAGGAAATTACCGATAGACCTAATAGAAAGTGAAAATCAGTGAACTTCCACTAACCAAACTCTCATTTCCAAGCACTCGTTAGAGAACTGTTAAATCCAAAATAAGTGACGGAACCATACAAACAGTTAATAGTATAGTAATTAGTGATGTAACGTTCAAAATGTATAAATTATCCGTGTCATGAATAGCACTTTGTGCTGAACTGACAATAAATTAAAAAAAAAAAAAAGGTTTTCCGTCAGTTTTGACACAAACTGACACAAAAACTAACCTGCTAACCACAAACATAAAACAGTGCCAACCTAAGAACAAAAAGTAAATATTTGATATTTTTCATTTCATTCAATATATTCTCTTTCCAAATATAATTCGTGTAATGATTAATGATCGATGATTTTTGACTCGTTAAAATCGAACAGCAAATTTAACTCGTGCTACGCATTCGTTAAATTTAGGTTCCGGTTTTCACTCGGAAAAAAATCATCGATAATAATCATTCCACTTGTTATATTACAACTGAAAATATAACTATAATTAATCATTACTTAAAGCGCTCTAATGCCCCACTTCGTACATGATTCAGGCCAGAAAAATGTATATTACATGCCGAACCAATATGATTGCAGTTACAGCACGCCGAACCAATATGATTGCAGTTACAGCACATCATATAATCGGTGATATTATCATTATATTCGTGTTGGGAGTGGAACAATAAAACATTGTATGGTGTCTAGACTGGACCCTAGCAACTTGAAAGCTTATTGCCTTCAGCAATGATGGACAATCAATTCCATTATGTAATAATTTGTACAAAAACATTACCGAAGCAGTTTCCCGTTTGGTATCAAAATGGTGTCAACACAGTATGTTGGCCAATCCTATATCTACGAAAGGATCATAGTATTACGGAAAATGACCTAAAAATTGTAAAGGCGTTAACTTCAACAAAGCAGCTGAATTCTTTTGAAAGTTTGACCATTTTTAGGGACCAAGATAACATTTTAAACAAAGATGGAGGTCCTATCCCTCACTCTGATCTTTACGCTCGGTTGAAGTTGATACCTGATTGGTCGCACAGGACATGCCCTCCGAGTCAATAGCAATAGAATGTGCGGGAGTGCTGACATTCACTGGTGATTTGGTGAAGAGAATATTTTCGGCCAATTTGTTGGGTCCTAGTCTCCTTATGGGTTAATTAACATTAATTAACATAATATGTGGAAGGTCAATCAATTTAATTAGGCAACTTAATTGGAGCACCCAATTTAATTGATTGCGTAATCAATTTGATATAAAACAAGAGTGTCATTCCAGTGGGCTCTTTCTACTGATAATTAATAATTGCCAGAAATAACACATGGACTCATGATTATTAAGAATTTATTATAAAACTGAAAAGACAACACCAAGCTTGTTTATATATTACAATGTTGCAAGTTTTTTTTAATTCATAGAAATTCTACCAGTCTAACTAATAACTAAGTTACAAAGTAATTCACCTCTCCCTAGTTTAATTTAGTACATAATCGTTATATAGGATGATTGAAGAAATGTCTCTTCGAAGTACCGTACGCCTTGGGATTCAAACGAGTGTCTTCACAGTTATCATTATAACCTGAAATTGTATACTTGACAGAAGTTTGATATTATTAAAAGCATTTTGAATTTTTGTATATTTCAATATCTTTCGTTTTCCCAACTGAAGCTAGGAGATTTTTTTTTGTTTTTTACAAAGCATAGGTCCCTTGAGGAGAAACTTTTTCGATCACTCTATATGTACATTACAGGTTGGCGAATTTCTCACTTTGTTCTATTAGTCCAGTCAACCTCAGTGCTGCCTTTTGTGTTCGTAGGTTTAACATTATTATCCTCAGTTTTACTGTTTATAACTTACATATTACTATAGTCTGTTTTAAACTAGAAGGAGTAATGGAAAAGCCATATTTATACTATATAGTATCACCAGAAAATATACTACAAACATTGGCAGATATTTTGAGTTATTTCATCTATAATGCTGATAACTGCAATTAAAAATGTACATTTTGATATATTTTTTCTACAATCGTGGCAAAAGTAGGCTTTTTAATGTTTGCTTTTAGAGTTACAAATGTCATTTTATAACACCAGTGCAAGAAAAACACAAATCGCACGCTTTATAATAAATTTGTATGTCAACATAACCTACTGTGACAGAAAATTTTTCACCAAACTAAATTTTTATACATCTCATGCGGTTGTAGAAAAAAATATTGTATGCTACCTGTTGATTGGACTTGACTGTTATCAAATGAGGGAATTTGATAATTGTCATGTTGCGTGCAATAAACAGTTGCTTTTCGCAGTTGCATCATAAATAAGGTAATTATTTCCTACGACGGTGTGTCAATTTTTGTTGACGAATGTCAAATTGAAAAACTAAATTTCTTGTAGAATGCAAAACTGTCGTAGGATAAATAGTATGTTAACACATGTGAGAAATGCCATTAGAGAACATGTGTTTTCCAATCGCATTCTTTGCACACTCCCATTACTATTATTTAATTACATTAGCTATTTTATTGCACTACTTTACAAAAATATGATGTAATTTAAATGTAGGGATAAATAATCCAAATTCAACTGCTTATTCTTCTTCGGGAGGAAACTAGCAGTTTCTACTGGGTACAGCATCCATATTCAAAAATATACGCAATGTTACTAAGCAGTTCGTTATGAATAGAACTGATTTTTTTAGTTTTGAATGCACAGGAAGAGATAACACAAACTGCTAACTGCTGTACAAGCCCTTCAAAAAGCTGCCACATCAAAATAAGTATCAAATTATATGCAACTTAGCATTGTGTAGAACCATGTTTTGGTGCGAGAGATATGAATCGCTCCTCCTAATTAAAAAACAGACTATGAACACATTTTTTTTACAATTTTTGCAGGATCACACAGAAGCCTTTACTTATAGCAACATTTTCACCTATTTCCTTATATCTACCTTTAGAAATCAACATATTACTTACCAGCATCTTACTTTTAAGTCTCTTATTCATTAACAACTCCTACTCCAGGTACAACACTACATTAAAATCACATCCTTTTCTTAGCATATGTTTAGGTTCTAACTGAGCCAAATATACATAAATTACAAAACTTTTTGTAACTAAGGGGAGCCTGAAGGGGCACAAGCCCCCTCACTATAATAAATGTCCGTCGTAGTGCCCTCCGTCCCAAAATAAATTCAATTTTTGGTGAGTAACTTACTAATTTGATACTTTTGCTTTGTTAAAAAGGTTGTTAATTTGCTTGTTTTTTTTTAATAAATGTGGTTATAAATTTGTAGTAACATTATTATTGTTTTTAATTCTTGCTTCTTGGTGTTATTACTGTTATTAAATTTACAGAAATATATATAGGGGTTAATATGTCTCCCTGCATAATTTTAAGTGACACCTGGTGTGCCCATATTGAACAAAATGTCTAGTTACCTGCCTGCCAGTTTCACGTTGTACAAATTAAAATATTCTCTTCTACAATAGGTATTACATTATTTGTATTACTAGGGAGGAAAGTGTAAGATTGCCTCCCGCAGATTATTTTTATGCCAGAGCGAGCGTTAGCGAGCGAGGGCAGAAATAATAATCTAAGGGAGGCGATAACACTTTACTCCAGAGTAATACATATAATTTTTTCTACGACTCACTTTTAAAATCATTTCTATGATTTATTATTTTGGATTTCGTTATAAATTTCGTTTATCAAGATCCAGTATGTTATTGAATCTGTATCATCTAAGATCATTTTTAGTAATCTTATTAATTGTACACTTAATGTTAATAAATAAATTCTGATTTTGTTATCAATTTTATTTGGAGAAAATTTTATTTTGCTCCCTAGGGAGAAAAATTTATATTTTGCACCCTAGGGAGAAAAAAATAATTTTTTCTCCCTAAGAATTTATTTTTCTCCCTAGGGAGGACATTGCCTACTTTGGGCCCTAATTTCAGGGAGCAAAAGCGTACTTTCGAAACAAGGAGTAGAAAAAATTATTTTCGTCTGATTAGATACATTTAATTCAACAGGATCCAAACATACCCTACGGACTCAACTCTACTAGATTGCTAGCCTACCCAATGGGTTCCACTACTTTTTGGATTATTACGAGTTTATTATAAACCTGTATACATAACCGCAATGCATGATGTTAATCTTACCGGGGAGGAACACATACATACACACCTAGATGCAAATGCGACACAGCAAGAGAAGGTCTCACAAAGGCAACATTAATTGATAAGTCAAAAGTAAATAGAAGTGAGTGGTTTGACAGTGAGTGTCGGGATGCAATAATAACAAAAAAAAACAAGGCTGAGATGGTTGCAAGATTGAAACCCTTTCAATACTGAAAGTTATTAGTAAGCAAGAAAGTGGCTGCTAGAGTATGCCGACAGAAAAAGAGGGAGTGCCCGAACAATAAAATAGAGCTAATTGATGAACAACGAACAAATAAGAAAACATGATTTTTTTATAAAGGTATAATAAAGAAAGAGGAGATGAAAAGGCGATATGAATGATAGCAGAGGATGCTAATGGCGTTTACTACCCAAGGTGAAGAAACAGAACAAAACGAACTTGAAAATAGAAGCGAAACTGAAATAACGAAGGTCGCATTGAAACAGCCCGAATTTGAAGAAATGGACAGCACAATTTGTTAGCTAAAAATGATAAAGCAGCAGAGAATGATGGTATCATTGCCGAAATTATAAAATTTGGAAGAAAAAAATCAAAATCTTTGAAATCGTAAAATGATGTTGGGTTAAAGAAGTTACCTGACGAACGACAAAAAGGGATTATTGCACCTATACACAAAGGCAGGGATATAAACGTGTGTACAAATTATACAGGCATAACACTCCTTAGTTTTATTAAAAGGCCGCCGAAACGACTTTTTAAAAAACGTTTATTTTTATTTTACAATGGAAATATAACATTGAAAGCACACAACTAGCCGTCAGACAATATCTTACATCTAACTAGGATATGAACTAACTGAAACTTAACTAAAAGGTGCAAACTACTTGTATATATAGTATATCTTAATCAGCTAAGATAAGCATTATCACTAAAGGAAGCGCGAGGCAGGAAGCCACGTGCGTTCAAGGTTGCAAGCGTGCAGTTTACAAACAAAGGGCTATTGACTAGCTACTATGTATCTCCTTAGCATTACATATAAAGTTTTGCCGAGTGTTGTGTGCAGAAGACTTGAGATATATGCAAATATAAACTTAGCTGAATACCAGCTTGGATTTCGTAGAAATTGAAAAATTACCGATGCAATACAGAATATACAGGATGATCAACACTCTGAAGGAACTAAAAATCCTAGACAAAATAATCAACCTAATAAAGGCTCGTTAGAGCTCAGGATGAGCTTTCAGACGAAATACAAATAGATGCAGGTGTAAGACACGTAAACGTGATATAACTGGTGTTGTTTAATTTAGTTGTGGAGGTCATTGTTGGAAAGTTAAATATAGCAGGTTGGATTACTGTTTAAATTCCTTATGCAGATAATAATAATAATAATAATTTATTTACACATAACTACACATGATCTGGTAAATGACTTTTTGTGGACAAATTTATATTTACATAAGAACGGGAATTAGGTTTGTTGCCTGTATGAGTTTTCATATGTTTGACTAAATTACTTTTGCGGACCGTTTTATATCCACAAACAGAACAAGAATAAGGTTTTTCACCTGTATGAGTCCTTATATGTTCGACTAAACTATTTTTCTCGACAGTTTTATATTCACAAACAAAACAAGAATAAGGTTTTTCGCCTGTATGGGTTTTTATATGTCTGACTAAACTATTTTTAATGGCAGTTTTATATTCACAAACAGAACAAGAGTAAGGTTTTTCGCCTGTATGAGATCTTATATGTACGACTAAACTAGATTTCAGGGCGGTTCTATAGTTGCAAACAGAACAAAAAAGAGGTTTTTCATCTGTGTGACATTTCATATGTCTGACTAAACTAGATTTTACTGCGGTTCTATATTTACAAACGAAACAAGAATAAGGTTTTTCGCCTGTATGAGTTTTTATATGTCTGACTAAATGATTTTTAAAGGCAGTTTTATATTCACAAACAAAACAAAAATAAGGTTTTTCACCTGTATGAGATTTTATATGTCCAACTAAACGTGATTTTACTGAGGTTCTATATTCACAAACAGTACAAGAATAAGGTTTTTCGCCTGTATGAGATCTTATATGTGCAACTAAACTAGATTTCACTGCGGTTCTATAGTTGCAAACAGAACAAGAAAGAGGTTTTTCATCTGTGTGAGATTTCATATGTCTGACTAAACTAGATTTTACTGCGGTTCTATATTTACAAACAGAACAAGAATAAGGTTTTTCGCCCGTATGAGATCTTATATGTGCAATTAAACTGGATTTTACTGCGGTTCTATATCTACAAACAGAACAAGAATAAGGTTTTTCGCCTGTATGAGTTTTTATATGTCTCACTAAATTATTTTTAATGGCAGTTTTATATTCACAAACAGAACAAGAATAAGGTTTTTCACCTGTATGAGCTGTTATATGTTCGACTAAACTATTTTTCTCAACAGTTTTATACTCACAAACAGAACAAGAATGAGGTTTTTCGCCTGTATGCGTTTTTATATGTCTGACTAAATGATTTTTAGTGGCAGTTTTATATTCACAAACAGAACAAGAATAAGGTTTTTCGCCTGTATGAGATCTTATATGGGCAACTAAACTAGATTTCACTGCGGTTCTATAGTTGCAAACAGAACAAGAAAGAGGTTTTTCATCTGTGTGAGATTTCATATGTCTGACTAAACTAGATTTTACTGCGGTTCTATATTTACAAACAGTACAAGAATGAGGTTTTTCACCTGTATGAGTTTTTATATGTCTGACTAAATGATTTTTTATGGCAGTTTTATATTCACAAACTGAACAAGAATAAGGTTTTTCACCTGTATGAGTCCTTATATGTTCGACTAAAGTATTTTTCTCGACAGTTTTATATTCACAAACAGAACAAGAATACGATTTTTCGCCTGAATGAGTTTTTATATGTCTGACTAAACTATTTTTAATGGCAGTTTTATATTCACAAACAGAACAAGAGTATGGTTTTTCGCCTGTATGAGATCTTATATGTGTGACTAAACTAGATTTCAGTGCAGTTCTATAATTGCAAACGGAACAAGAAAGAGGTTTTTCATCTGTATGAAATTTCATATGTCTGACTAAACTAGATTTTACTGCGGTTCTATATTTACAAACAAAACAAGAATAAGGTTTTTCGCCTGTATGAGTTTTTATATGTCTGACTAAATGATTTTTAATGGCGGTTTTATATTCACAAACAGAACAAGAGTGCGGTTTTTCACCTGTATGAGATTTTATATGTCCAACTAAACGTGATTTTACTGGAGTTCTATATTCACAAACAGAACAAGAATAAGGTTTTTCGCCCGTATGAGATCTTATATGTGCAACTAAACTAGATTTCACTGCGGTTCTATAGTTGCAAACAGAACAAGAAAGAGGTTTTTCATCTGTGTGAGATTTCACATGTCTGACTAAACTAGATTTTAGTGCAGTTCTATATTTACAAACAGAACAAGAATAAAGCTTTTCCCCTGTATGAGTTTTTATATGTCTGACTAAATGATTTTTAATTGCAGTTTTATATTCACAAACAGAACAAGAGAACGGTTTTTCGCCTGTATGAGTTTTCGTATGTTTGACTAAATTATTTTTGTGGGTAGTAGTATATTCACAAACAGAACAAGAGTAAGATTTTTCACTAGTATGAGGCTTCATAGGTGTAACCACACTCTCTACTGTTGAATTTTGAGCCGTATAATTTTGGTTTTTAATTTCAATCTCGCATTTAATATCAATTTCCGAATAATCACTAATGTCATTACTGTTTTGAATGGCTTCTTGTTTGATACAAAATTTCTTAATATCAACGTCCTCTAATATATGCAATGAAGCTGCTGTTGAACTATAAAAATTATTATCTGCTGTTCCTTCATTAGTGGTCATCATGGGCTAGTTTAATGTAGGCTCGGGAAGTACTACCATTCGTTCAATTATATACGATTACGAAAACTTGCAACACCTGGAACAAGTTGGTATTATTAGAATTAGAAAATTATAGATAATTATATTTATTGCAGTTTGGAACCATAAGCTTCTTTAATGGCCTGTGATAGCAGGCCTAATACAGCTTTTATACATTAATATCAAGTTGCTAAGCAGTAGAACAAGCAATATAGCAACACCAACAATCTACACAGTAACTAGCATACCAAAAATTTACAGCGCTGGCATAGCGATGATGTTCTAGTGTGTGCCCAAAATACTGAATTCTTGAATTTTGTCCAGTTTCAGAACCAAAATAATACGTATGTACCATATGTATAATCAAGTTTAAGCTCTCAGGAAATTTAAAGCACTCTATATAATCTATTAATTATGCCCTTAATACATGAACAACTATGGTACCCTCTTCTCTAGAGAAAACTGGAGTTATTTAAAAAAAATATTTTACACTGAATCAATTATTTATGTCTAAAGAACCTAAAAAGAAACACTATGCCAGCGGACAAAGTTTAAGGCCCAACACTTAGCAGATGGCCTTTATTCATCCAAAGGTATAAACGTTGTTTCAGCATGAGGTACGAACAACATTTTACGCAGAACTGGAATGGTTTATTCTAAACTCTTGCGAATATCTACGCACTAAAGCTAATAGATAGAAAACTAATAAGTGGCTTGTCACGTTTTGAATATTCAAATGGGAAAAAAAATTTCAGGTACCTACTTTCTGTTGAAGATACTACATTTTGCATTGCAAGTTGTATATTTAATATTAACAAATAAATGTATTGCTATCCTTAATTCCTTTAAATGAAAGTTGGGAATCAATTATTTGAACACTACTTCCATCACTACGTATCATGACCGAGGGTTTTGTGGTGAGTGTTGTGAGTAAATATTATTGCATTAAAAAAAGAATCATAACCACCAATCAATCACTGATGTAAAAAGGCATTATGGTTATTTAAAGCAGCTCTCAGTCGGGTGCTGTTTTTTATTTTTATTCATGTGCACGGAGTCTATTTTTTAAATGTAGCGACTGTTTTGCTTCATATACTGACTGATTGCAATTTACCTTAAATAAAAAAGAAGAAGCTACACTGGGTGGAACGGTCTAGAACTACGTCAATAACAAAATTGTGACCCTTCACACTATCTGTAACGAATAATACTTAATAACTATTTATGACAATGCATAGGATACTAACCTGAGAAATGTTTTACTGGAACTGACTCAATTGTAACTAAATACTGCAATTTTGAAGGTCAATGTAACGACAGTTTTGCTTCTAATGTTAGACTGATTGCAATTTACCTTAAATAAACAAGGAAAAGTTTATATTCATTCGGTGGAATGGTGTAACACTTCTCCAGTAATAAAATCGTAGCCCTTCACACCATCTGTAAAGTAATAAAGAATAATAATAACTATTCCTAAGAATGTGTACAGTACATAACCTAAGTTTTAGAAGTGTTTTGTTACAACTGCCACCCAAGTGTAACTAAAAATTGCGATTTCAAACGTCAACGTTGTCACTGTAATCTGCAGTCAGAGAGTTGGCCGGTCATTTCATAAGATACTAGGCGAGAAAGACAAGTTGTTTTCGTTTTACGGAACACTAACAACGACCATTTATCTGTTAATAGATATATAGCAGGGCATTTTAGGCCTTTAGGGACTAAAAAATCAGGGATGCCACTTTAGAAAATTTCTAAATCCGAATAGTTACATTATACTTTATTCAGCTAAAAACTTTGATTATTTTCAAACTAGCCCGACTTGGATAATCTAAATCAGAAATTCTTCGTCCAATTTTGATACTAGAAACGGCTAGAAACTAGTTTGCAAAACTAAATTCCAACCTTTTTTTTCCATCCAAATTTCAAACTTAGTTGCGCAGGTTGCGCTTTAACGACAGTGATGCCAGATATACTGTTTTAGCGGTATATTTACCGCTTCCGCTTCTCAAATACCTCATTACCGTGATGTATTAAATATCTACCATGTCTTCTGTTCGTTGGACATCATTCAGCCATTCTTTGTTTCTTGTCTTTACAAACTTAATTATATCGCATGTTCCACACTGATTTCGAATATCTGTATTTTTTATTCTGTCTCGACGAGTTTTGCTTGCGATAGCTCTGAGAGGTTCATTTCCGCTGTTGTTAACAATTTTCTTGTGCGTGTTGTATCGGGCCGAGTTTCTGCACCATAGGATATAATTGGACGAACTACAGTTTTATAGATCTTAAAAAATTATAAGTCTTACTTTCGATGGTCATATATTTGTTGCGCCAAACTACGTCACGTAAATAACCAGACACCCTGTATCCTTTCCAAACTTGTTGTCTTACTTCTTCGTATGAGTTTTTATCGCTTGTCAGATGTATTCCTAAGTAGTTAAATTTCATAACCTGTTCCATTATGTTTCCTTCAATCTCTAACTTGCAGCGTGTCAGGGCCGGCAGTTGACGTGGGTAGTATGGGTAGTACTACCCACTCGAAAATATCCGTGTGGGTAATTACCCACTCGAAACTTTCGAACAAAACCTGAAATTTGAAATTGGTTCCCGAATTCGTGCGTTTTCTGAGATTAATAATAATAGTACCGGGATCTTTTTGTTCTAATGAAAGAAGTTTTTCAGTCTTGTGTTGAATAAAAAATATTTAAGATCGGCTATGGCACAGAATCGGCTAAACCACGTTGCTATTTTGCATTCCTTGAATGAATTTATTGTTCGTAATAGAAAACGGACGTCTTGTTTCGCCCTACGAAAATGATTTATTTGTATCTTTAAACGAAAGCAAATAAATTAAACTTTGTGACATCACAAATTATATTTCGGCAAAATTCTAAGTAGGACTTTGACCATATGACCAAAGCAGTCGGTGTCTAAGGTACCTGGTACTCTGCATGCCTAGACCTTGTCCATTAACAAACAAACAAACAACAAATTATATTTTTATCAATTTTTGATTGTAACCCTGTATCCCTCATCCCTTCATATGAGTGTATTGTGAAAAATCACTTGGGACTCCCCCCCACCCACCTTACTACCCACTCGGGCTAAAAGTGTGACGCCGGCCCTGCAGCGTGTTGGTTCTCTTGCGGCTACCATAACTTTTGTTTTAGATGTCGATACCTGCATGTTGTCTTGTTTGGCAGTGGTAACAAAAGAATTCAGAAGTCTTTCTAAATCGTTTCCTGTTCGTCCTATGAGAACCGCGTCATCAGCGTAGCAAATTATGTTCACCTTTTGGTTGCCCATTTGTTATCCTGGAAGTCCTCTAACGTTGTATACTATCTTGTCCATTATTATATTAAACAAAGCCGGACTTAACGAATCACCTTGTCGTGTTGCAGTGCTACATTCTATTTCACCGTATATTGGCCCTTTTCTACCTCAATTTTTGTTTTTGTATTTTTGTTCATTTCATAGATAATTTTTTTAGTATTTATATCTGAAGGTACATGCCTTTCTCTTAATATTGAAAGTACATCCTGTAGTCTTGCCCGATCGAACGTTTGGTAAGATCCACAAAACAGACTCGTTTTTGAGCACCGTATAAATCTCTCTCCATATTTTTTGTAAACCTTTCCCATTATTCTTCCTTCAAACTTCTGATCTTCACATTTGCTAAGTTTCTCTCCCTTTTATAAAGTTCATAATCTTCAAGTTTATTGCTATTTTTGAAGCGAAAGAATGCTTGTTTTTTTGCTTGAGTTATATTCTTTACCTTTTTTGTGAACCAAGCTTGAGTTATATCCTTTACCTCTTTTGTGAACCAAGGTGTTTTATTTTGCGATTTAGATGTTGGTTTTTCATTTTCCTAAGGCTTCTTCTGCGGCACTTATTATATTACATTTAGTTTTCGTTCATGCCTCTCCAGGTTGTCACCTTCTCGAATTGAATTATGTAATATTTTTTTATTTAGACGATTACAGTATAATTTTTGGGTGTTGACGTCCTGGATTGATTCTATATTAATTTTTTCAATGTTTGTTGTAGTCTTCCTCTTAGAAAATATTTGGCTTAATCTTAACTTACATAGTAGTAGATTATGATCGCTTCCGATAATGGCCGAGTTAAGGGTTCGCATTCTAAAATCTCTGTTGGTTTAAACCAGCCGATCTCAACCGGTGTGTTGCGACATACTGGTATGTCGTGAGCATGTGTCAGGTGTGTCGTGAAATTTGCGAGAACATTGATTTTTATTATTCAAAATACCATGCGAGTAAAGATTTCTCAACAATCAAATCGTCTGGCAAAAGCCAAGCCAGTAAGCCAATTTGGTGTGCCAAGCTGGCTTATCTTTCTGACATATTTAATAAGCTAAACTCTTTAAACACGAGCATGAAAAAAAATATGAAAATCAGCAGTGGAAGAAGACGATTTCACAGTTTCTTTCAGCTGCTGTAAACGCCTCAAGTGGCTTGAATATCAATGAAAAGAATAAATTTAAAAAAAAACATAATGCAACATCTGTCTGATCTACAGAAGCAAATGAAAAAGTACTTCCCATCTGTGGATACTAGCATTTGGGAGTGGATTATTTCACCCTTTCGAGTTTCTGGCGAGGTATATATTGTTTTGGATATGCTAGCTCCTCGTCGGCTTCATAGTCATTAATTATGTATTACAATTGCACCACGTTGGGTGACCTTATGTTATATATTGGAGTTATCTCATATATTTGAAATAGTCATATAATTTATGTATTCAATATTTTACTTTAAGCTTGCCCTTAATTAATACAATGCCCCGTTAGTTTAACTATAATTGCTTACAAATCAAGTATTCTTATTTCAGGGGTCAACCCAACTTCTACACCTTCTCAAATCAGGTATTGACAAATCTATCTTTTACATTGACATAATTATTAATTAACTTATTAAAATTACTTTTTCCCTTATTGCTCGTTATTTAAAATGTTTTGATATTAATTACTAACACAAACCTTATCACTTCTTAAGCTCACTTTGCAAATATCAAAACACCACTGCTCCCTCTCTCAAGAGATCCCGATGCTCACCTTGTGTGATACCTGCAACCTGATCCTGTCAACCAATTCCAAGAATCCGCTGAATCCGGCCTCAATCCCCTCATAAACGTCAACTTCAACTCCAATAGACTCCTGGTAAGTTTCAGCTTTATAAATAAATCTGATCTTATCTTGTTTATTCCTTAGATAGTCCTCTGCCCTCAGCCATCCCCTCAGAAGCAGTCCAATTCTGTTAGCACTCCTACTAACCTCCTTCTAGATGAATGATCTTACTTCCATACAACCACCAATGTCAATAATAAATATTTAATTATGGGTCACGTTCACCAATAAATTTAATCTTCTCCAATTCAGCAGTTCTCTGGTTCTTTCTATGTAATTCACTGTATTCGTCAATCTCTTCACAGATTGTCCAGCCCCAATAAAATTAATATTTCACTTTCATTTTGATGTACCTCGTAGATTTGTTAACAGCATTACTATTTGTATATAACCAAACAACTATACAAATAATGCATACATTTCTAGTTTTTATTAAGCAAAATTAAATACTTCAAAACCAATTGTCCATTTTTCAATGAGTTTATTTATGTAACTAAACTAAACAAAAATTTCCTTCCTATTAGATACTATTCTTATGACACTCTTTTCAATTTTAAATATAATATTATTACAGGATATTCATTCTGATTATTATAACAAATACATTTGTCAATTGTAACCTTGGCTTGTTCTTTATTAACATTAACTGCAACCATCAAATTTTTATATTCAATTAATATCTTACTATCAAATTACCTCTCTCACTGTCTCAATTAATCTCATTATTAATATTTAAAATTTAACACATTTAATTATAGTAATCTTCCAAATTTATTAGTTTTAAATATTTCTTTGTTATGATTGATCATACCACTTCGTGTATCATAATAATATCAATAACTCAACAGAACTAACATATGCAGAAAAAGAACAATTAGTCGAAGTATTATGTGATACAAACCTAAAATCAAAATTCAAAGACGTCGCCCTAGATACTTTTTGGATCTCGATAAAAAATGAGCCTCCAAAGATATCAAACAAAGCTTACTATGCTACTCCCGTTCGCAACGTCATACTTGTATGAGGCTGTATTCTTCGCGATAAAAATATCAAATCCAACAACAGATCTAGAATGGGCGATGTTGACAGTGAAATGAGAGTCTGTTTATCCAAAATTCGTGCACGAGTTGAAGATTTGTGCAAAAGTCGCCAGGCTAAAGTGTTGCACAAGACCTACTGAGTTTACACGTGTGTTGTTTTGTGTGTGTTACTTAGATTGTTAGTACATTATATTGTACTAGCAACCAGTGAGACAAATGTCTCATTTAAAAAAACAAAAAAGACCGTTTTGCAAATAGAACGCGTATTCACCACACGTACGTATATGACGTCATTGTTGGTAGCAAACTACCAGTCGCATTCGCCTTGATAAAATTTGCCTAGAATCTAACCTAAAAAGTTAGGATTAGGATAATTAAGATAATAATTAGTGTTAGAGACTGAAATTCGGTTCCTGACCTGACATGACCATTCCAAACATATAACTTTAATAACTTTTTTCTCTATCTCTTACGGTTTGGCTGCTGAAACAGCGTCCCGGACAAGTCTATTATATATATAGATGCTTCTTAATTTTTTGAATTTAATAAAGTGTGTACCTAAAAAACTTCTCGTTCGTTAGTATATAATCCATGATTGACCGTCTTCCTTGATTGTATGTGAAGGTATATTTGTATTTCCAACTGTGATCAAAGAAAGTATTGTCCCGATACCTTAATTATCCTTTACAATACTTTGGTTCGTTCAAAATTAGAATATGCTGATATTATCTGGAATCCTTATTATACTCATTACATAATCAGAATTGAAAAAATTCAAAAAAAGTTCTTAAAATATTGTCTTTTCAGATCTGGTGTAAATGACGTCAGCTCTGATTATCCTTCTTTACTCATCCATTTTAACTTCACTGATCTTGCTAAGCGTAGAAATATGCACTTGCTAATTTTTTTATTTAATTTAATAAATTATCGTATTGATTCACCTCATCTGTTATCTCAATTACAATTCAAATTACCTGACACTAGAACTAGATCCCGACTTACTTTTACCTATGCAGTGCCTTCAACTAATGGTCAACTTGTATCGCCTATTGTAGCAATGTCGAATGCTTATAACAACTCGAATCGAGATATTGACATTTTCTTTATGTCATTTAATAACTTTCGTACTGCCATCTCGATGGAGGGATAATTTGCTGTATGGGCAAGTTTTGTGCATTACACATCTTCATCTTAATCTTTGTATGCCCTTGCAACATGCTTTCTGTATTACATAGTTGATGGTCATTGCTTTGGCACTTATTATAATTGTCCTTGCGGTTTCATGTACACATCTGCGTGTCTTGTTTTATTAATCTAAATCTATTTTTTTTATTTACTTATTTTTTAAAAATTAATATTCACATACTATAACTGTTTGAGTAGTGATTTCTTACCACATATTTGTTTAATTTTCTACTTTCCTTTGTCAGCCAATATATTGTGTGTATATATACATTATTTTATGTTTTTCTGTAAGTATTACATATATTTCCTGTAATTGGGGTTGCCCCTGTTGGAAATAAACTATTATTATTATTATTATTATTATTATTATGTTGTTCTGGGCGCAGAAGTCACCGTTATCGTTAACAACGGGTTGCATATTTTGAAACACAGGACGCTAGGAGCATAGGAGCATATACTGCAGCCTGATTGGTTGCCTGCGAGCGACCGAAACGTTAGACGGACATGACACATGCCCACATGCCGGCGCTCAAGCCATATCAACTGATCAGCTGTGGTGGACGTTTATGGTTTGTTTCTCGTGTTTTTCAGTTTTAATTTGAAAACGCTTTCATTTTTGCAATGCAATGCACCTATGCATAAAGTAAGAGGCCACATATACAGCGAGAGTGTTAAGTCTGGAATAAAGTTCATAAAATGTATGTAGTTGATTTTTATAGATTTTTAGCAAAAATCCTCGGACACGTCAACTTTTGTTCTTAAATAGTCTTCTTTTGACGCATATTGCCTTTTTCCTGTTGCGTCCAGTGGCGGCGCAACAGGGAGCTACTTGAAAATTCGAAATGACAACCTAGTCCTTGTGATACATCAAAAGAGTGCTCTATTAGAAACCTTTCGATTGATGTATCGCAAAGAGTAAGTTGCTATTTAGAATTTTCAAGTTTCCCCCTATTGTGCCGTTCCTGAGCGCAACTGGTAAGTCATTAAGTGCAATATTGGTCAAAAGATGCGTATTTAAAAATAATAGTTGACGTGTCCGAGGATTTTTGCTAAAAACCAACGACATAAATTTTATGAATTTTATTCTAGACTTTACACTCTCACTGTATATGTATATCAGAGAAGCGCCGAAAAAATCTGGTTTAGATTATTTTATGTTGAATAACATTTCCAACAACCAAGGTGTCCCCAGTAAAAATTTTAAAATAATGTTTTGTGTATACCTACATATTGCTTTGATACAAACAAAGTTATACCCTAGACCTGCATATTTGTCCGATACAAAATTCTAAACAGCATTTTTTTTTATTTTCCTCATTCGATAATTTTAGTGACAGTGCGACAATTATCGCAATTTTCAAATAGTAAAACGGCGCCAAGATAGCACTTCCCGCTTATGTTTCAGCGCACCAATCAGGCTGCAGTATATGGTCCCATGCTTCTAGCGTCCTGTGTTTCTAAATATGCGTCCCGGGTTCATGGTATCATTGTTTTATTCCTTGTAGCGGCCCATTGCCAATGCGAGAATTTAGATAGGCAACAAATTAAATGCACAGTATTTTATTAAAACATCGAGTACATTTGCTCAGTAGAAATAATAAACGTCAAGTAAAACAAATATATGTTATGTAAGATAATAAATGTTCAGTAAAAGTAATAAATACACAGTAAAAATGTTAAACGTTCAGTAAAAATGATAAATGTTTAGTAAAATAATAGATGATTAGTAAACTAATAATCTTTTGGTAAAAATAGTAGGCAAACAGTAACAAAACAATAAGCGCCCAGTAAAATAATAAATCTTCAGTAAAAATTATAGATGTTCAGGAAAAATATAGTATTTAGTACAAATAATAAATGTTTCGTTCAAAAAATCAAAGCGACAGTAAGAAGTTTAATTTCCAACAAAGCAAGGCAACAAATTAAATGCGCATTATTATATTAAAACCATAAGTAATTTTGTTCAGTAAAAAAATCTTATTTCTAGTAAATAAAATAAAGAGACCACAATATAAAAATGTTTAGTAAAATAAAATATATTCAGTAAAAATAATATGTGATACATAAAATAAATGGCCAACAGAATAATATTGGAAGGAATATTATTTATACATTATTACATAGGTATTTAACAAAACACTCGCCAGAATGTTACTGCAGATAACCTGGATTGCATAGAATATGTTGACAGTGTTTCTCACCAACTATCAGACATAGCCAAATTAACATTGGAACATTATTGGGCGCTCAATTATTGCTGTATAGCCAACGAGGTACGTGATTGGTCAAAAATGACAAACGTCAAATTAATTTAAAATTGTTTGCATTTCTGACCAATCGCATACCTCAATGCGCACACAGCAATAGTTGATCTTTCACAATTTCTCAATGTTAATTGCCCTATGTCTGATGCTCTGCGAGACACACTGTATATATACTTCCAACGAAGTCATTATACAAAGAAGAAGAAACGACAAATACGATACAAACTTGTATATTTGTATAAAAAAAACAAAAATAGAATACTCTCTGAAATACAAGAATAAAACTTTAAATATTTCCCGCTAGTACATAAATATATAACATATATTATTACAGCAGCAAAACTCTCTTGACTTTTGCTGGACGACCTCTGCGTCGTTTGTGTCCTATCAGGATGGTTTTTGCTTCTGGAGGTGCGCTTACTATTTTCAGTCTTATTACTAGTACAACGATTTGTTTGCACATTATTTTTTTAAGAATGCTGGACAGCCACAATGCCATCAAGCCATTAACTTTTATCTTTGAGCAAAACTGTTCTCAAAATTTTGAACATCACAGATTTAAACTCATCAAATGAAGAGAAATCTAGGCCATCCTTTTTTTTCGCATCAAATTCTTCTATATGAGTCGCATTACCAGCAGGAATAATGCAGCTATTATTGTCATACCGTCTGTTTCACTTTCCAGATTTATATTTTTCAGCTGTTTAGCCAACTTATATTAACACAAAACCTAACCTCAAAGAAAGTCACTGTTACTGAACGTTTATTATTTTTACCGTGCAAATTCAAATAAATTACTGTGCATCTTCTATTTATTTAATATGCGTTTTAAACTGTACAAAATATAATAAAATACCGTGCATATTTTACTGGCCATTTTTAATTTTTTGTTGTGCAATTTGCAATATTTTACTAACCATTCGGGTTTTTATACTTTGCAAAAACTAGTTGATTACTGAACATACATATTTGTTTACTGAATAAAACTGGATTAAATACTGAACGTTTTATTAGTAGTACCCCAACCACCTTCCCCGCAAACTTTTTCATCGCATACTCTAAATGCTCACTCACACTCAAATCAGTTTTAATCATAACCCCAAGGTGTTTATGAACATTCACTTTATCAAACTCGCTCCCATCCATTCTCAGACTTAAACTCGCTTCGCTACTCTCTGTTGCACTACCTAAAATCATCCACTTTGTCTTGACCGCATTGACCTTAATCTTCTTCATGTTAATACTTTTGTTTTTGAACTGGAGCTGTACTGTTAATGTTCTGTCGTTAACATAGTTTATGTTTCTAATGTATTGTTTAAGACTGGAATGTATAAGTATCCCAACTCCACTGTTTGCTCTTTCGTCTTTTCTTTTGCCGCTATATATTAGAACGTAGTTGTTAACCATTTGGGCACCTTTCCCTTTCTTGTTAGTCTCCGAGATACCGCAGATGTCAATCTTCTTTTCATTTAAAATTGATATTAAGTCGAAGTCTTTGGTGTACCATGACTTTATATTCCAGGAAGCTATTCTTAAATTTCCTTTATTTTTCCTTTGCTTATATCTCTCTCTTTGCCTCTTTTCTCGCCGAGTCGTCATCTTATCCAGTCCATATCCGAGTCTTTCTTTACTTTGTGATTTCATATTTTCGTTGTTATTTAAATTTGGTTAGCTTGTAATTTTTAAATCAGTAATCCGTGATCATACCCTATTTCATTGCAGGGTTCGTAAATGCGTGGTTCTATGAGCTTACATATATGTATTAGTATCTCTCGAATGTTCGCTACCCGGTTCCGAAGAGAATTTTTTATCGAGGTTTCCTCTTCTAGTCCTTTCAGTCGCCTTTTACGACAGGCAGGACATACCGTGGTTGAATTCTAACCCCCAATCCACTGAGATTCATTTTTTGGGGTGATAACTTTGCAAATTCTTTTAGAACTTTTTAATACAGTCTTCTAAATTTTTTAAATTGTTTTAGATGAATTTGAAGGGGGTTTCCCCACAAATTCTAAGCTTTGCACTTTTGTATTATTCCTTCGCGACATCGAGATCAGCCTCCTACAGGTTGCATGTGAGCTTTTGTGGTGTTTGTGCTTTGCTATCTTTTAAATGAAATACGTTGAAATATAATTATATTTTGAGGCGAGATAAATCTGATAACATGAGATTTAAACATAATTTAATTGTGTTATTAACGAATATTCTAGTTCGACTGATTCGTACGAAACAGATAAAGAAGCCTATGTTTCGATAAAGAAGGGAAAAATCGTATTGTTACGATCCTGAGGGCCGAGGGATGGATGAGTCTGCAGCCTTGGCGATTAATACGCGAGCGTTCCAGAACTTCTTGAGGCAGCTGCAGAAATATGAGTCACAGCGGTCGAATGCTCGGGAAGCGCCCTTACAGCCAGGTGCAACGGACACTCACGCTTTCAGGGACGCGCTCGAGGGCAACAAACTCGGATGCGTCACGCGGTTCCTAGAAAGGTCGAGCGTCCTCGCGATTAGTCTAGAAAGGAATTACCTGAAATATAAATACACGCCCGCATGAATAGCGGGCAGTTCGAATTCAGCATCAGAGCGCCGAGCTCCCAGATAAATAAAAGCCCGTGTGTACATATAACTAATAGAAATAAATAAATCTATAATCGTTAGTGTTTAAGAGTGATATAAATAAATGTGTTAATCCGTATGTAATAAGAAATAAATGTACCGATAGTTCGTTAGTGCCTGTATTAATTTGTAATCTGCTTGATAATTCTCGCATGTGCTTGTAAACAATAATCGTAATAATTCATTGTTGTAAATAAATGTTTGAACCCATGTTTGTCGTATAATTTTAAATAGCCCGAGCGTTAAGAACGTAAGAGTATATATCGTATTGCAAGACTCTTGCACGGCAAAAATTATTTAGGGAGCGATGCTTGTTATGATTTGAATGTGAATAAACAACTGTTAAGCCGCCATAATTCTAGCATTTACAAGAAATCGGAATCGCTTTCCGATTGTGATGTAGATTCAGATTGATTGGTTTTTATTTTTTTTTATTCATATACCTACCTAATATTATTGTCATTGTCGAAGAAAATGTTAAAATCAACTTTTTTAAAATATAAAAATAAGTACTAATTTTGGTGTCTTTTGGTTTTTATTTGTATTGGTGCCACCCCCCCCCCCATTATTCTACCGTTTCTAAGTTCAAATCTCCTGGTTTTTCATGATGATTCTACCGCCACTTTCACTGAACGTCTGGCAACACTGACGACAACATTATGTACTGCCAACATCTTGCATTTAAATTGAAACAGGAAAGGTACATAACCGCCAAATTAAAGTTTTTAGCACGTATTTATTTGTGCGGGAATTATGGCACCATGAAGCAACAAAAAATGGGGACATGAAGCTACTAAAGCATTGGTTGCGCTGTATGAATTACAGCCAACATTATATGTATAAGGTAAGAACTTTACTATAAGTTCAACATTAATTGTTTAATTACTAACCTACATTTTGTTTACTTTCAGACCGTGGACCGTGTCATGATTGAGATCGTGAAAGCCTCAGAAATCATCTACTTTCAGACTACTTTAGTAAGTTACCACAATAAAGTTCTGAGACTAAAATCTGTAGAACATATTATGGATGAATTAAATAACATGTTCAAAACGTCATTTACCACTGACGATGTAATGAAAAAAATTAACAACGTTCGGACGCAGTTCTTACAGGTGCATCGCAGTTGTAGCAGCAAAGAAGTGATACATAGTGGGATGGAAGTAGATGAGATCCCGCAACCTACATGGTGGTTGTACGACTCCCTAAAATTTTTGATTCCATACTGCAAAAAAGACAAGGGCAAGTCGAACTTGTCATCACAAACAACATCAAAACACGCGGAAGATGTTACGGAAATTAATTCAGAGACATATTCAAATGATGCTGAAGAGATAGAAATGGTTTGTTATAGATATTAAATATCCCATGTACTTAAAATAATTTTTCAAATTTTTCGTTATCATTGGATGCACAGGTAGAAATTGATTATGTTGTTGGTGACGGAGGGACGCTTTCACCTGCTATCAGTGTGGCATCAAGTTCGCAACAAACAACACAGAAACAGCCAAACTGCAGTCCAACTCCAAAAAGAAAGGAGGATCAAAGTATAAGCGACGTAATTGCCAAAGCAGTCAACAGCATCACCCACGAAAAATCGACATTTCCTCCCGATATTGAAAGTTTGTGTAATTTTATAGGCCACGAACTGATCAGTTTCAAGCACAAATCGTCACTCAAGAAATGCAAGTGGGAGATTGGAAATATTATAAGGAAAATGCAGGATGAGGAAGAAGAAAATGAATAATCAATCGCTTTATTGTATTGTATGTATAATGTAATGTAATCTTTAACAATTCATAAAATTATAACAAATTATATATTATATTTTCTTGCCATGATACTTTCCCAGGACCATTAAAGTATGTTTTAAATACTTCACGTATTTGTATACTTCTAATACTTGGACGACTTCGTTTAATGTTGAGACTTTGTAATGTTTGACCACCGGTTCTCGAAGAATTATCAAGCATCTTACTATTATCCAGTTCAGTGTGATATGAAGCAGGCAGATTAAATTAACGCAATGGCCGTCTTAATGAAACAACAGGCCGGCCCGCGATAATTCTACAGCTGTCAGACACCCGCCTCGAACCTCGCGCTCAAATTTTAAGAAAATTGCAAGAAAACGTAAAGTTTATGAAACTGAGCTAGGAGGAATCTTGGTGAAAAGCACGTAGCCGGCGAAGATCATAAATCATAAACAGCTCCACAAGGAACTGGCCGCCCAGCTGCAGGCTTGAACGCACGGGAACATGAACGCAAGCTTCGTTACCGCCGCGCGTTGAAACAAGTATAAAAATAGGTATATCGCGGCCTAGAACTAGCGTCATAGTATTATACACGGAAAGGAAAAAATCCCGACCTCCAAGCAGGCTGGTCCAAATGCCGGGCCACAGAGGCAGGAATCGCTTCAAAGCGGCCGTTCGCGGATCAAGCTAATACAATAGCAAACAACGAGAAATTTCAACGGCATCTACAAAATTCAGAAACCCAAAAATTAAACCGGCGCCTTCCCTTAGTCGCGCTAAATTAAAAATAATTACCGCCGAAGCGATTAACAAATCCAGAACTATCGCCTAGCATAAGATACACAATTAAATAAGGAATTAAATAAAAGCCGCGGATTCATTGGAGGCAAACAAATACCGTAGGCGCCGCCAAAAATTCATTCTCCCCGCAAGTGCCAACACACGGCGCGTTCACCTAGGTTAAATTAAAATAACAAAATTAATTTCAGCAGAAGCAATTTTCAAACCTCTATCAAACGCATATTAAAAGATGGGCCATTAAATAAGGAGTAAGATAAAAACGCCTGTTTTTCTGACACAAGAACGGCCATTAGACGCGGCTTAATGCAAGATTAGCCATTGCAGCATTAGGTTTATCCAGATTATAATAACACATGCAGGCAAATTTCACCAAACTAGGGCAAGTTGGATATCAAACCACTAATTAAAAGCGCAGAAACACTAAGGCAGCAATTTAAAAAAAGTCGAAAAAGCGACGCAAAGCCCCCACCTAAGCGACCAATGAGAATGCTGGAAATGGCCAACAAAAGACAGCTCCCTTTATAAACACGGGCGATTTCCAGAGAGCTCCATTCGTCCATCACTTCGCTCCTTATCCAGTCTTCTCTCAAGTCGAGAAAAAAACCCAAGGCAGCTCTGATACGCACCTCCTAGTGCGGACAAAAGTCCAACCGCTACTAGGACTTAGAAAAAATTTAAGGCAGCTCTGACACGCACCTTATAGTGCGGACAAGATTCCAACCGCTAGTAGGGCTTAGAAAAGCCAAAGGCAGCTCTGACACGCATCTCCTAGTGCAAACAAGAGTTCAACCGCTAGTAGGACTTAGAAAAAATCCAGGCAGCTCTGACACGCACCTCCTAGTGCGGACATGAGTCCAACCGCTAGTAGGACCTAGAAAAAAAATCCAAGGCACCCTCTAGTGCAATACAGACACCGACACCCCGGCCAATGCCATTCGTCTGGCGCCCGCTCCCCGCAGCCGAAGCACCTGCTTCCCCCGCCGACTGGATTTGGAGTTACAGCTCCATTTAGACCCTGTCAAGGAGAAAGACTTTGAGAGACTGTAGAACTCCGCCCTCAAGACCGCGGAGGCCCACACCCGCCGCCCCCCAGTGGTCAACCCCGCTCCCCCCCCCCCCCCCCCCCCCCGACGGGACCCCTTGCTTAACGTCCAGCTGGGCCAACGTCCTCAAACACCCCTGCGCCTGCAGCCGTGCTAGATACCAGTCAGCCGTCGCAGCCAACGCCGCCGCCCCGAGCAACATTACCGTCCCGATCAGCCCGAGCAACACCACCGCCCCGATCAGCGTCTCCGCCCCGAGCCGCAACGCCGCGCCGATCAGCGCACCGCCCCGCGCCGCACCACCAGCCCAGCCAACATCAATATAAAGAAATTTATAATCTGCATTGACTATTGCTAAAAGAACAATACTGTGGGTGCCTTTGTAATTGTAATAGTGAGATCCTGCACTTCTCCGAGCTTTAAAAGTAATTGTGTAAACGGTATAAGGGGTTACAGATTATGTATATATGTTTTCCATCCATGGATCCAATTGGGTTGTTACATAAGTTATAAAATTGAGATGCAATTTCCTCCCATTCCTGTCGTGTTGATGGTACCTGAAATAGTATTTCACAAATTTAAAATATCGACTCGATGTTATAAAAACTTACTTTCAAATACGTTTCTGATAGTTCTACATAAATTGCAGTTAATACGTCCGGAATGAAAGTTGATATCGTACAAGCAGTAATCCTGGTGCTGTACGATAAACTTTTGAACGACTCGCCTGTAGCAAGGTATCTTATAGTCACCATTAACCGAAATTTTGATGGTATACATTTCCGGAATTGAGTATCTTCCTTTTTAATTTTATTTACAATAATATTGTGTAATTTCTCAAAGGTAGTATCATCCATCCGCAGCCAGTTTTTATATGACCGTTCATCTTCTTGTAAAAGTTTATCATTAACAAATGAACAGGCACCTAAAATTCATGCGTTTCGACGAAGTAACCACTCTTGGCTTCATATTCTAGATTTCTTTCGTTGGTGTAATTCAAAAATTTCAGCAATTTTTAAAACTTTTAAAAGTTTTTCAAATCTTTCCGTTTCCGTATTTGCAAGTTCATTTTAAAGAAACGTAACTGCTTTTGAAGAATGAAAACGTATATGACGCGAAACACTTTTGACAGTTAATAATTTTTAGGTTAACTTTTCAAATTAGGTTTTAGATTCCTTGAATGTTGGCAATGGCAATCAGTACATCAGCTGATGCTTAAAATGCAAATAATCATATATTTTTACTTCTATATTGCTAGTAGGGTCTGGGAACGGGCGAAAACATTACGGCGCCCACGTAGTCTCACTCTGAACACTACGCGTCTCGTACGCATGCCTGAGAATTGCAACTCCGCCTTTAGAAGCGAATTTTAAACTTGACCATGAAGTTCACTTCCCCACCGCTCGGACGACGCTTGCGCACACCAAGTGTGTAAAAGAGTTGGTTGTCTGTCTCACTTACGTTGTGACCTCCGCACTTACACGCGCTAGCAATATAGTACTATTAAATATATGCAAATAACTAAGAATATCCCCACTACAAAATGTTCTGATACTTTAAGTGAAATCTGCCGGGTTCCATAGCTCTGCGGTTAAGCATTCTGGCTATTGATCTAAGGGTCGAAAGTTCGATCCCCGATGCCGGTGAGGTTTTTAAAAATAAAAAAAAATGCGGATGAAAACCGTTATAGAATGCCATCATTCGGAAGTGATGTAAAGCCGTGGGTCCGATGTTACTACGATGTGTAGCATGTAAAAGATCCCTTGCTAAGGTTGGAACCCCTTAGTCTCGGCAAAATTCTAAGTAGGACTAAGGTACCTGGTACTGTGCATGCCTAGACCTTGTCCACGCGGTTGGCAAAAAAGGCCTATGAAGGCCTACTTGCAGTAGCTCGTTTCACTCTGACTATGCAGTACAGAGGACATACGACAATGTTATTTAAAGGCAAACTTCGCCTGCTGGGTTGCCGCTTGTAGATCGCACTCAGGTATATTATATGCTGCTCTTTTCAAATTGACGCAGAAGCGACAAAAAGGGTTTACTTCAACAAGGTATTAACAAATAAGCCGATTGCAATACAAAAGGCGGATTTATTATGATTGACGTCTTCGTGTTCAGTTTTAAGCAGCTTGCTGGGGAAATATGGCAATACTGTAGCTCTATCGCTGTACACTGCATTGTCATGTGGTTTATTTGCCTTGGCCCTACGGGCCTCGGCAACTAAATCCACATTCGTGTTAAAAAGCTAGAGATCCTGTATATACCTAGTTTAGATTGATGTCTCGGAGGTAGTATAAGAGCGATACAAGGTGGGTAGCAATTTTGTTCTACCAAAGCTAAAGCAAATAAAAAACAATTTAAAAAGTGCAATTAATTATAAACAATTACTTACTCTATGATATAAAGTTAATAGTGTACAATTAGAATTGGGCATTTGTCATATTTAATTTAAGATTAACCATTGACATTTAATTTGACATTAGAGGTGACAATTAATTTCAATGTACAGTTGAAAAATATTTGCAAATCAAACTTACAAACCAAAGCCACTAGATAATTGAACCCAAAACCCTGAAAGAGTCTTAAGCTCTATCATTGTTATAATTTTAAACTTTTTCATAATTGAAAAGGTTGCAATTCAATTGAAAATAGAGTAGCCAGTACATAACAAAATGGCGCCGCAACGTGGAGCCTTAACAATAAATATACACAGGGTGGCCGAATTTCGTAGAACATGGGTAACTTTTGTATTTGAAAAGATAGAGAGATGGTTAAATTAGCAAAAAGGTGCAGGTTTGAGAGCTCATTAAGAATTCGTCTTCAAATTTTACTTGTCATGGCAATCATGGTGTAAAGAATACAAGGTGAAACGCTCCCGGGATGGGCAGTCGTTCAGAAAATAGAGGGGAGATGTCAACCAATCCCCGATGGTCCTGCTCAGGAAATCCATCACGGCCGCGATCATGGTGTAACCATGGTTGCGATCGTATATGTTGCTGGCACTGTTAGTCGATGTCAAATTCGGGGTTAGCAGGTTACATTTTGCGTCAATCTGACACCAACTGACGCAAAACCTAACCTCGAATTTGACATTGACAGCGGGTTCAACAATACACTTCAGTACTACCAATTGTGCCATTTGTCGGACCATGTCCTATTGGTTGAATTTGAGGTCCGCCCACATTCTGCGGAACGTTACACCTTGTATTCTTTACACCATG